>BQNB010052953.1:9623-40248 GCA_026074375.1 Tanacetum coccineum
CTTGGTTTTTAGTCGATCTAGTGGTCGACCGACCTTATTGGAGGCAGCCTTATGTTATGTTAGACAACTTGACCGCTTATCTCCCCGTTGAAAAAATAATAATCATTTTGTTCCACCAAACTACTTATAATAACTAAAACAATATCAAAAAGAAGTTTGCTAAAACGGTTCATTAGCAAAAGTACGTGTGAACACGTCTATTTCATGACAAAGAACGATTACCCGCCAATTAATAAGCTGTCTTTAAAAATAAAAACCACGTCAATATTATATATCAGCAATATTGGCAAGAAAGTGACACATAATAAGTATATTACATTATGCTAGCATGTTACCCGCGTAAAACAGCGGTTTCGGGGGCATTAAAAATAAAAAAATAAAAATTAATAAAAATATATCAAAATGGATGTTGAAAAAGAGCACAAAATTTCAGAAAATATAGTGAAATTAAATCATAAAAAAATAAATAGATAAAAAGATATTTCAATTTTAAAAAAAATGATTTTTTAAATAAGAAGTGACACACGTCACTTTAAGATGTGTTTCTCTAAAATGAGATAGATGGTCAAGATTGCACATAATAAAAAGTTGTTACAAACCGTTGTTACATAAAATGATATGGATGTGTTTGTTGTTAAAAAATGATATTTCCATAAAAAAAGGGGATTAGTCTGAATTTTCAGACTTTCTAAATATGAAAGTGTCCCAAATGCTTTATAATGTAGTATAGATGATACATAATAAATCAGATTAATAACCTTGACACAAAAATGATCTAACTACTAAAATCAATAAATCAAAAAAGTTTGGTATTATTTTAGAACATTAACCCATATACAAGTAAATTATCAAGGGAGCTTAAGAAAATAATAGTACTAGTATTCTCTTTTATCAGTAAAAATCTGTATCATTCATTTTCATATTACTGGCTCACTACTTAAGTTTACTTAATCCTGCTCACCATTTACATGTATTCAATATTAATAAAACTCACTAACACAATATAGGTTGATGCAACTAGTTGAGTATATGTTTAAGAATGCTTAAATGGAATGAGGAGTAAAGTGCAACCAAGTTTGGTTAGTATTATACGAAGAGATTTCGAGGACGAAATCTAAATAAGGAGAGTATATTTGTAACACAAAAAAACCGGGGTTTAAACGTTTTATTACTAGAATGCCACCAGATAGCTTAAATATGACTTTATAAATTTTAATGCGTTATGTGATTGGTTAGTCAACCCAAAAGCCAACTATTGGTCAAAGTATGTGTAATATGGTTATAGAAAATAAGATGTACTATAAAAATAAGAGAAATATATCTAAAAGACTAAAGTTGTCAAGTGGTAAATAAGCTACATAAGTTAATGTTGCCAAATTTAAAAGAAAGGGACTTAAGGGACCTAAATTTCCAAATGGCCAAAGTAGTACCCAACTTTTACTATAAATTTCCTAGGAGTTCAGTTAGGCTCTAGTTTGTGTATGTGTTGTTGGAGGTGTCGACCGAACAAGAAAGAGGTGGGAAATATGGAGGTCTTGATGATCAAGTTATAGTGAAATTATGTTGATCCCAACTTAAGATCGATTTCTTAGCTTGTAAAAGTTAAGTTACTTTGGATAAATCCAAAACAACTATGGTAGAAACTTTGTGAATACTAAAGAGTATGCGGAATCTACTATTTAATACTTAAAAGAAAATGAATGAAACAGTAAACTGTATGAACAATGATATTACTGAAAAGCTCAAATATTATTATTATCAATAATACGAGTACTCTGTGTAGTATTAGGGTTTACAACCTTGAAGCTATATATCAAAACGTATATGAAAAACCATAACCTAGGATCTTCTTTTATACACTACGGAGTCCTTTACAAGATAACTACAAATCTTCTATAATTCTAATCTTATACGTATCTTTCTAACTTTATAAGATATACACTGAATAAGTCAATACAAATTACTTGACAAGTCTTTATCTCTTTAGCAGTCTTAAGTTCTTCAGCAGTCTTAAGTTAGTACTAGCAGTACTAACTTACTTTAGTAGTACTAACTGGTTAGTACTGACAGTTGTAACTTGAGCAGTACTAACTCTTGGCTTGGCAGTACTAAGTATGAAGACTTTTAATTTCCAACAGATATCATCCACATAAATTTAGACCAGCAAAATATCACCTTTATACCTTTTGATGAATAAGGTTTTGTCAATTTTCCCTCTTTGAAACTCATTGTCCAACAGATATGTTAACAAGGTTTCATACCAAGCTTTAGGAGCTTGATGTAGTCCTTACAATGCTTTTTTAACCTTATATACTCTATCAGGAATGTCTGGGTTTTCAAATCCTGGTGGTTGGCATACATACACCTCTTCTTCAATCTTCCCATAGAGAAAAACACTTTTTATATCCCTTTGATACACCACAAAATCTTTAAATGAAGCATAAGCAAAAAATAGCCTGATTGCTTCAATTCTTGTAACATGGGCAAACACTTCATCATAGTCAATCCCTTCTTCTTGTGTGTATCCTTGAGCAACCAATCTTGCTTTATTTCTTATCACAATTCCTCTTTCATCCTTTTTATTCATGAAAACCCATTTAGTGCCCATAGCCCTTTTTCCATTTGTTAAATCCACCAAAGTCTAACTTCTTGTAACTTGAATTGTAGAAGCTCTTCTTGCATAGACTCTATCCAGCTTGGATCATTTAATGCATGAATTACCTTTTTGGGTTCTTCTTGTGATAAAAAGCAAGTAAACAAGCAGTTTTGAAGGTCTTTATGGTTTGTTCTTTGTTGAATAGTACTAACAAACCCATGTGCCTCCAAATTCTTTGACATCCTTCTTGTTTGTGGAGCTAATTGCAAATCTCCAATCACTTGATCAAGAGGATGATCTTTATAAATTCTTGTAGTTGGAATAGGACTGACTTGGATTGTTGTATCTAAATTGTTCATGTCAGCCTCTGCACCAACATCTTCATCTTCTTCAAATATGCTATAATCTTCCAATTCAGGCATATTTGGATCAAGTGGAAGTTCAATGCTTGTTTTTGCATCAACGGCATTAACCTCATTTATGCTAGCAGCAATAACATTGTTAGTACTGTTAACATTATCCTCCTTCTCTTGATCATTACATCCACCCTCTTTACTTGGATCACCACCTTCATTTCCTGGTTCTTCAGTAACCTTCTTTTCATCATCTCCTGAAGGTTTGAATCCAGCATCAGGAGAACTCTTTAAACTTTGAGAGAATGGTGGATCAGCAGTCCACAATGGTAGTAGAATGTAATATTTTCCAGGTACTGTCTCCATTCTAGGTTTACCTGCATCATCACATGCTTTTGTACCTGCATTACCATTAGACTGATTTCCTGCAACAACTGGCTTATATTTCATTGACTTTGTTAGTGCATCAATATCAAAAAGCCAATTTGGTCCACTTCCTACAATATTAGGTGTATTTTCACTAAACTGGACATGTAGGTTTTCTTCAACTATCCTAGTTCTTTTGTTGAATACCCTAAACGCTTTACTATTGATTGAGTACCCAACAAAGAATCCTTCATCAACCTTACCATCAAACTTGCCTAAGTGATCTATGGTATTGAGAATTGTAACAGGACACCCAAATGGTCTCATAAAGCCTAAAGCTGGTTTTCTACCAAGAAAAAGTTCATAAGGGGTCTTGTTATGAGGCTTAGTTACTAATACCCTATTTTGCACATAGCAAGCAGTATTAACTGCTTCAGCCCAAAAAGTAGTAGGTAGCTTAGAATCAGCTAGCATTGTCCTAGCAGCCTCAATTAGTGTTCTATTTTTCCTCTCAGCTACTCCATTTTGTTGAGGAGTTCTAGCTACACTAAATTCTCTCTTAATACCTTTTCTCTCACAAAACTGATTCATCTCCTTATTCTTGAACTCAGTTCCATTGTCACACCTAATTACCTTAACCCTTTGATCTATTAGATTTTCTACTCCAGTTATAAAGGACTTAAGAATGCCACTAGTCTCATCCTTAGTAGCTAGAAAGAAAACCCAACTAAACCTACTGTAATCATCTGTGACAACTAGGCAATACATCTTTTTCATTAAGCTTTTTACAAATGTTGGACCAAACAAATCCATGTGCAACATATGTAAAGGTTGGCTGATTGAACTTACTGTTTTGGACTTACAAGAAGCTCTATGTTGCTTTCCCTTTTGACAAGCAACACAGGTTTGATGAATTTCAAAAAGTTTTGAAGGTAAACCTCTTACAAGATTTCCCTTAACCAGTTTATTCATAGTTTTGAAATTTATGTGTCCAAGCCTCCTATGCCAAAGTTTAGATTCATCAAATGTGGCTTTTGCAAAGAGACAAGTTAGACCTCCTTTAGGAACAATATTCTTTAAATCAACACTATACATATTGTTCTTTCTAGGAACTTTAAGTAAAACATGACTTTCATCAGTTAACTTAAAGTTTAGAGATAAAACAATACATTCAGTGTCATTAAAGAGAACACTATTCTTTTTGTCACACATTTGTGAGACACTAAAGAGGTTAAACTTAACCCTCTTACAAAATACACATTCTCAAAATCTAAATTACCAATTTTGATTGTACATCTGCCTGTGATTTTCCCTCCTGTTGATCCCTTCTGAACAGATCTTACTTTTAGCTTGTTAAAGCTTAGCTGTGTTGGATAGATCCAAAATAGCTATAGAAGAAACTAAGATTTAGAATATCACAAACTATGCGGAAACCAGTTTGCAATAATAAGAAGAACAATAAAACAATAAACAAAATTTTACTAAACTTTCAGCCTTAATACAAAACGATCACTCTGAATAGTGATAGGGTTACAAAATAACCTTGAAGCTATAAACTATGATTGCTATGAAAACTATATATAAAACTATATCTAGATCTATGCTGTAGGGTTCTTTTTATACATCAAGGAAACCCTAATGGGCTTACAAAATGCGTATACTAATCAATGCATATCTATTCCTAATATATCTCATGCATATCACTTTAGCAGTATTAACTATTTATACTAACAGTACTAACTACATAACTAACAGTACTAATAAACTGACAGTACTAACACTTTGTACTGGCAGCACTAACTATTATACTAACAGTACTAATGACTTAGACTGTTTTCTCTAATCTTCAGCAGCAGCACAAACTTGAACCAGCAGCATTAAGTTGTAGAAGCCTCTAATTCCCAACAATCCTCCCCTAAACTTGATATTCATCTTGTTAATCATCAAGTTTCTTCATTACCTGCATCTTGATCACTAGGAGGATGTATCCAAACACTTCTTCACTCTTCTAGTTGTGCCTTGATGAATCTGATAAGCTCAAATGCCATGGTACTTTCAAGATCAGCTTCCAACCTTGAATTTAACATTCTTGTAAGCATTTCTTTAGTAAGAGGGTACTTCTTTTCAACTAGAATATTGATACTAACTAAAGTACCATCCATCAGTAAAGTATGAACTTCACAACACTCATATAGTTTCCAGCTTATCACACTCTACTCTTGTTGATTTCTCTAGACTTCATCTTCTTCATTTGGTTCAATCATTGTCTTCAGATCTCCCCAAAGAATCAAATCATATCCTTTTGGAGCAACAGATTCAAACCTCTTCATGACTAGTCTATGTAGACCAAACAAGTCTTGTCTGTTAAATTCTTCAAGCATTGTCGAGAAGACCTTGTAGAATTTAGAACTTCCATCAGCTCTAGTTATCTTCTAATAGCTTAAGTCTTCTTCTTGCAAATTACTTCCCAGTAGTTGAGATTCCGAATCAATAATTAGAGATTTCACAGCCAAAGTCTCATAGTTGATAGCTTTGTCTTCATCTTGAACTATCTTCAAATAAAGTCTGAGCTCCTCTTTTTCTTGCCCATCCACTACAGATTCTTGTTCCTTAATCACTTTTAGCTTCTTTGGTGGCTTTGGTTTAAGTTTTGAACCTGCTCTTTTCTTCCTGCTTCCTGCTTACTTGCTACTGCTATCATCCTTCTTTCCACTATTTTTAATCACTTATGAATCCATAGGAATAAAAGAGTTTACCTGTTTATATGCTTTGTCAAAGAGTTTTTAGATTTTATCATAACACCTTACCTTTAGCTGATTGTGGTTGTAACCAGCTTGGTTCTTCAGGTAGGTACACATCCTATTTCTCATATGAGCTTTTATAGGTGGTTTACTTCTCTGCTCTGCTGCTCTTTGTGCAGCAAAGAACCTCTTCCTTTCAGCAATTATTTCCACCAACATTCTAGACTTTTCTTCAATAGTGAATTGTTCTCTTTCTTCTTGTTGAAGTCTTTCTGCTAGTAATACATCTGAATCCATCCTTGCTTGAACATCTTCCATTTGTTCAATCAATGCAGCATCCTTGGCCTCTTGTTCTACAACTCTTTCCCTAGCAATGCTTTGCTCTTTCTCAAACTGTGCTTGTTCTTTTTCAAAAAATATTTGAGCTATCTCTGCATCCCTTTGAATCTGAGCCTTTATATGGTTCTTTAGAGGCTTTTCAGGCTCTTGCATAATGCCTTTGCCTTTATCTTTTGGATTAATAGTTAAAAGAATTGTTGTTGATCTAGCAGATTCTTCCACATCTCTGAAAGCAACTCCTTTTTCCTTAGCCTTCTGACTTCTCATCTTTACAAGTATTTGAGCAATAGTAAGATCCCCATCTTTAAATGCAGTTATATTAGTTGTTGGAGGTGTTCTTGGTTCAGCAGTACTAATAGATACACCAATAGTAGTAACTGATGCACTAGCAGCACTAACTCTAGTAGTAGCAGTGTTAACTGCACCACCAGCATTAACTGTATCTCCTTCAACATTCTCCATTGCTTCATTCACCATATCATCAAATTCATCATCAAAATCACCTTCTTCAAACATTGGCCTTGTCTTCAAATTCCTCCCCTGTTTGGATACATTCTCGTTATCCAAACTCTTTCTCCTGGAGGTACCAATCTTGAAGAGTTTCATCACTGGAGTTCTTACCCTTTGCGTCTTTTCCAATCTTTTGACTTTCTTTTAAAGATTTTTGATCACCAAGTCTTGAGTAGTCTTTGAGTGTTCAAAGGCAAGAACCTTGTTTGACAATTTGGTACAAATTGTCATCAATTCATTTATGTTAGGTCTACCCTCATCACTTCCAGGTGTGTGACCTCCTGAGAGAGGTCAATCATGAGGTGTTGGTGCTACAAAATTCGTCAAATCATCTTGATGTTCCATATTGTCCTCTCTACTTCTAGATGTGTTAACTTCTGAGAGAGGTGGGTTATGGGACTGTATAGAAGCAGTCTCAAACCTAGTCTGAGGATTTGCATCCCCCAATGTGGTATCTTGGCACCTCGGTCCACTACCTGAACCAGTTTCATGAGGAGATGGTTTATTAAGTGTTGTCGTGGATCAAGATGTTACTACTTTCCTATTCTGCCTCTAAGCTAGTAGCAGTAGTGGCAACCCTAACCACTCTATCATCCTCTCCTGTATAGACAGCCTCATCACCAACCTTCTTAGGAGGACCACTAGACTGAGGAATCTTAGTGTCTTGGCCTCTTTTGGCTCGCCTAGGTGTGTAAGTCTTTTGGGGTTGTGATGCAATAGTAGTAACTTGTTCTTCAAGAGAGGGTGGAGCAGTTGAAGATGGGGGTTGGAGTTCAGAGGGTTGTCCTGAACCTTCACCCTCAACTACTTGTGGTACCAACATAGATGCAAACAATGGAGAAATTATCCCTGAAAAATCTTTATTTTGTCTTTTCATATTAGTGAAAACCTTTTTATCATGTACAGGTGTAACATAAACATCATTAAAAGGTTCTGCAAGAGCAATCTGATTATTTAAAAACAGTTGTAAAAACCTTGGATACATTAAAAATTTCTTAAAAGTAGGATCCAAGTTCCTTAACATACCTTCAAAAATTAATTTAGAAAAGTTAAATTTTTAACCCTTAGCTAAACAAATAACTGCTTATGCTAAATTTATTGAAAATTCATTCCAATCAGTTGTTTTTGAACTCAAGCAATGTAGGATGGTATGTGTAAGTTACTTCCATTGAGGGGAAAAGAAAGCTTTTTGAAAAGTAAGTTTAGTAGAATCTCTTTCATACCCCATCAATACAAGGTTTACAAAAATTTCATCATTTGGTAGACAAGTAATGCCATCCTCATCATTAAAGTGAAGATTACTCCTCACTGATGATTTTGATATTACCACTGTCTTGCCATCAACTATGGAATGAATTTGCTTCACATTATTGACTGTTTTAGACTTAGCAGTAGCCCAAAACTGCTCAATATAATCATATAGGGAAGCATATATAGTAGGGACTTACAGTTAGGGTATAATGAATAGAGCTGGTAGTAAGAAAATCCACAATCTGATGAAACTCAGCATTCTCCTTTGTTCTTTCCAAACAAGCAACCATATTGTGTTGATCAACAAACTTCAAATCCAACATATATAATTAATTGAGGATTAATTGTTGGAGTCGTGATAAATTGAATTTGGGTTTTGAAATCGAAAGATTAATAATGAATAATTGGTAAACGTGATATCGCTTACATAGCAAAAAGGAAACCTATAAGCGAAGTTATCCTTTTATAGACCTAAAATTCCTTCAACAGTTGTAACTCTAACGAACTTCAACGGTAACCCAGCATTACTAACTTTGGCTCAGCAGCACTAACTTTTGCCTAGCAGTACTAACTTTTGCTTAGCAGCACCAAATCCTGCCTAGCAGCATTAACTTTACAACTATCAGTTTTAACTCCATATTCATCACTAATATCATCTTCAAACCTCATTAATCATAACTCTAACAAACACATCTTCAGAGATTAAGTAATCAAATGCTAGCAACCAAAAATTTAAATCTGCTAACATCAAAAGCTTTTGTAAGAAGATCTGCAACATTTTGGTCTGTGTGAATCTTGATCACCTAAATCAACTTCTTCTCATAAGAATCTATGATGAAATGGTGCCTTATCTCTATGTGCTTAGTTTTAGAGTGAAACACTGGATTCTTCATAATACAAATGATGCTTTCGATATCAATGTAAATCTTAGTGTTCATGAAATTAAACCCATAATCAAGCATTCGATTTTGGATGCATAACACATGTCCACAATAAATACCAGCAGTAACATACTCTGCTTTAGTCATAGAGTTGGCAACTATAGTCTGCTTTTTACATTGCCATGAAATCAACCATTTGCCAAGAAATTGACAACCTCCTGTTGTGGATTTTCTGTCAAGGCTAGCTCCAGCATAATCACTATCAAAAAAGCTTCCAAGTCAAATGGTGAATCTCTAGGATACCAAAGGCCTAATTTAGGCTGACCTTTTAAGTATCTAAAGATCCTCTTCACTGCATGAAGATGTGAAGTCTTTGGTGTAACTTGAAACCTTGCACAAGCACAAAAAACAAGCCCCCCCCCCCCCCCCATTTATTTAGGTCTAGAAGCATTAAGTACATCAATGATCTAATCATTGATCTGTATAAGTAAACATACACATCCTTGGCTTCTTCATCATTGAGCAATACCTTGTTAGTCTCTATTGGAGTGCTTGCTGTCTTAACTAAGGAGAAATCAAATTTCTTTAATATATCAGCCACATACTTGTCCTTGGGCTAGAACATAAGCAAGAAAATAAATGAAGATACCATCAACTTCTCTACATTACCCTGCAACCCTAAAAAGAACAGTGGAACTCCCTATAGAACTCATTTGAAACTTCTTGTGCATCAAACCTTTAAACTCTATACATAAAGACTTCTTAGTAGACCCAAAGATGATGTCCATCAACATATCACCTACACTAACCGATAATTACCTTTGCCTTCTTGCGTATAAACAAAGTCTATCTATAAGCCTCTTCTAAAAGAATTTTCTATAATAGGTAGATAAAGTCTCAGACCGGGCTTAGAAGCTTGATGTAGACCATATAAAGCTTTTTCTACCTTATAAACTTTGTCAGGAAATTGTGGATCTTCAAAGCCAGGAGGTTAGCACACATACACCTCCTCTTTAATATTACCATATAAAAAGACACTCTTTGCATCCATCTTGTACACAATAAACCCCATAAATGATGCATAGGCCAAAAATAACTTGAATTGTTCTATTCTAGAACATGAGCAAAAACCTCATCATAATCAATTCCTTCTTCTTAGGTGTAACCTTGTGCAACCAGTCTTGCCTTGTTTCTAACTAATATTCCTCTCTTATCTTTCTTTATTTATAGACCCATTTTGTTCCAATGGCATGCTTGCCTTGGTAAATCAACCATCTCACAAACCTCTGCATAATAAACTTTAGCAACTCATCAAAGCATTGCCTTCATCCATCATGGATCTTGAAAAGCTTGTTCACCTTCTTGGGATCTATATGTGACCGAGAAAACAGTCAAATCGTAGTATTGATAATCTTGGTGATTTGTATCTACCTCTGGCTTTTTGAGTGTAACTTACCATAGCAAGTTCTTCAGAGATCTTGGTCATCCTCCTTGTTTGAGTAGCTGAATTTATGTCTCTAATGATCTGGTCTTTAGGATGATCCTTGTGAATTCTGGTTGTGGAAATAGGACTGACATTCATGGTGGTTTCCAAGTTGTTAAGGCTAGCCTTCACACACACAGTATATTCATCATATGCCACCACTAAAATACTAGTATTTAGAAGATCAGCAGTATCCTCTAAATCAGGCATAAGAGGATCAGTAGGAAGATCATCATTATTAGTAAAACTTTACCCAGCAGAACTAACAGATTGACTAACAGTATTATCTTTGTTAGTACTGTTAGCATAACCTTCCTTCTGTTGAACAAGTAAATTATCTCTTGCAACTCAGAAATCTTGTATATTCTGGTCATCTTCTTTGTTTGAAGCTCCTCCTTCCTTCTCTTGACCATTTCTTTCACCCTTATTTGCTGGTTCTTCATTTGTCTTTTTACCAGCATCATCAACATCTGCATCATTTGAGCTCTGTGGACTATCATAAAGTAATGGTAGCAGAATATATTGTTGAGTAGGTATTGTATCAACATTATCCTTGATACCTGCATTCTTATTAGTTTGATTCCCTGCAGTAACTGGCTCATAATTCATAGAGTTTGTTAGTAAATCAATATCAAAGAGCCAATCTGGTCCACTCCCTACAACATTAGGTTTGTTTTCAAGAAAGGTTATGTGCAGGTTTTCCTCTACCTTCCTAGTTCTAGTGTTAAATACCCTAAAAGCTTTGCTATTTATAGAGTATCCAACAAAGAACCCCTCATCAGCCTTCCTATCAAATTTGCCTAGGGGATCTAAGGTATTAAGAATAGTCACAAGACACCCAAAAGGTCTCATAAAACTTATACTAGGTGGTCTACCATGTAATAGTTCATAAGGTGTCTTGTTGTGAGGCTTGGTCACTAAAACCCTATTCTGAACATAACAAGCAGTACTAACTGCTTCAGCCCAAAATGTAGTAGGTAATAATGAATCTGCTAGCATAGTCTTAGCAACCTCTATTAGTGTCCTATTCTTTCTTTTAGCAACTCTATTTTGTTGTGGAGTTCTAGCAACACTAAATTCCCTCTTAATCCCTTTCATCCTACAAAACTGATTCATGTCATTATTTTTAAACTCAGTTCCATTATCACATCTGATGATTTTAACCTTATGATTTATTTGGTTTTCTATGCCAGTAATAAAATTTTTAAGGATCCTACTAGTCTCATCCTTAGTGGCCAAAGAGAAAACCCAAGTAAACCCACTATAATCATCAGTAACAACAAGGCAATATATCTTATGATTGATACTCCTTGCAGATGTTGGCCAAAATAAGTCCATACGCAATATTTATAAGGGTTGGCTGATAGAGCTCACAAGCTTGGTCTTACAAGAAGCTTTGTGTTGCTTTTCATTCTGACAAGCAACACAAGTATGGTCATTTTCAAAGAGCTTTAAAGGCAAACCTCTAACAAGGTTTCCCTTCACAAGTTTGTTCATAGTTTTGAAGTTTATACGACCAAGCCCCTCCCTATGAAAATTAGACTCATCAATTGTAGCCTTTCCAAATAAACATTCAAACCTCATGAAGTGAACAAACATTAGTTAGAACAAACTGTACATATTGTTCGTCGAAGGAACTTTAAGCAAGACTTGACTTTCATCAAGTAGCTTAAAGTCAAGAGATAGAACAAGATATTTAGTCTCAGTGAAAAGAACATTGTTTTTCTTGTCACACATTTGTGAGACAGAGAAAAGATTAAATTTGAGTTCCTTTACAAAGTATACATCTTCAAAGTCTAATTTCCCAGTCCTAATTTTACCTTTTCCAGTAATTTTACCTCCTTAATGACATCTGCAAATGACAGACAGATCCACCAACACCTCATGATAATCTTGTAAGGAAAGAACTAGTTTTCCAGTCTTATGCCTAGAGGCATCCATTTTTCAAAAATCCCTTGATCTTGTAAAGTATATTGTGGATTTACCCGCACTTAAAATAAGAGAATTAGTTTCTCTTTGGGACCCCAAGCATTAGCTGACTTGAGTCTGCTTGTATAACAACATAGGCCAAATCTTTTAAGCAATGTAAGAATCCACTGTCCTTTGGAGGTATGTTCAATAACATTTCCTGTTGGTCCCCATATCAGCATGCTAGGACTTACAACATTTACCCCATTTTCCACAGCAACATTAAACTACTGCTTTGTCCCAGCATAGTTACATTTGTTAACTTTAGCAGTTTTAAATTTTTTATTAAGATTATTGGTTTTAGCTGCTCATTTTTGGTTAAAAGCCCTTCTTAATGGTGAATGTGCTTTAAAATAAGAATATGTTTTGGGTAATGCATCATTCACTTTTGATTTAGGGGCAAGGCAGTATTAACAAGCCTGGTAGTACTAATTGATGTTGCTACTCTAGAGAGCTTTCTTCATCAGTATTAACTGGTACTTGTTGTCTGACTTTGTTTAGGGGGAAAACCATATTCAAATTTTATTATTTAAATAAAATATTTTCTTTTATTAAAAAGTATTATTTATTTTGTAGAAATACTTTTGTGAAAATGTAATCGTTAAGAAAGAAATATTTTCTTGATCACTAATCATGCTTAATGATTTATTTGTACATACCTTAAGTGATCACTAATCTTAGAAATGGAATTTTACGATTAATAATTTGTATACGTTTATTTTTATCGTAAACGTTTTTACATTTTGTTATTATCAAAATATTGAGAGGTCGAAAAATATAAATAACGTTTTTAGACATTATTTGTATTAACAATCTCCCCCTTTTTTGTCGAATTTAAAAAGAATGATCGTCAAATTGTTGTAGAAAGAAAGAAATCGACGATATCAAGACCCCCCTTGATGTAGGCTCCTCATCGTTTAGGGCACCAAGGGATCGATCTTACAAAAATTGTTTGCTACAAAACAAAGTTAGATGTACAAGTGCAAGAATATATTCCCAACTAGTAGCAATATAGCAATTCATGCAAGTTAAACCATAAAGTAGTTTCATTACTTAAGAAACTCATACAAGAAACATACTACATACAAGGAAAATAGAACTAAGTGTAACAAAGAAACATTTATTCATAAATTACACAACAATCTAAACATACTACATAAGGTAGATAAAGTTAATACGACATAAATCCTAGATGATCCATGATTCATAGAAAATAACTTTGAGCAAAAAGGTTAGGGCCACCAACTATGAGGTGATATGACCTAGTTTTTAAGGGTGAGGTGGAGAGAGTGAAGTCATTGTTGATCCCTTCTAAACATATCTTACATAGCTTGTTAAAGCTTAATTGTGTTGAATAAATCCAAAACAACTATAGTAGAAACTAAGATTGAGAATATCACAAACTGTGCGGAAACTAGTTTGCAATACTAAGAAGAACAATAAAACAGTAAACAAAATTTTACTAAACTTTTAGCTTCAATATAAAACGATCACTCTGAATAGTGACATGGTTACAAAATAACCTTAAAGCTATAAACTATGACTGCTATGAAAACTATATAAAATTTATATCTAGATCTATGCCATAGGGTTCCTTTTATACATCAAGGAAACCCTAATAGGCTTACAAAACGCGTATACTAATCAATGCATATCTATTCCTTATATATCTCATGCATATCACTTTAGCAGTATTAACTATTTATACTAACAGTACTAACAGTACTAATAAACTGACAGTACTAACACTTTGTACTGGCAGCACTAACTATTATACTAACAGTACTAATGACTTAGACTGTTTTCTCTAATCTTTAGCAGCAGCACAAACTTGAACCAGCATCATTAAGTTGTAGAAGCCTCTAATTCCCAACAATCCTCCCCTAAACTTGATATTCATCTTGTTAATCATCAAGTTTCTTCATTACCTGTATCTTGATCACTAGGAGGATGTATCCAAACACTTCTTCATTCTTCTAGCTGTGCCTTGATGAATCTGATAAGCTCAAATGCTATAGTACTTTCATGATCAACTTCTAGTCTTCTATTTAACATCCTTGAAAGCATTTCTTGTGTAAGAGGATATTTATTTTCTACCATCATGTGAATAGCAACTCCAGTATTGTCACACCCCCAGACGGTGCCTGGACGGAATACGTGTCCGAGGGTGTGATGTCATAACAATCCGAACATAAGGCACGAGAGAACGACCACTAATGGACGTTTTGAAAATCATAACTCGTTGCATTATTTAAAAATAGATAAGTTTTACAAGATTCAAAAGAAATTAAATATTTGCGGAAGCATACGTAAAATGTTAGTTTTAAAAGATAGCGGAAGCGAAATTTAGGTTTTCAAAAGACAACTAGTATGATAATTTGATAAGTCTTGAAATAGGGCATCATATTGCACGTAGACTCCACATAGCACGTCAAGAAGTCCAAAGCTAATCACCTGAGAAAAAAATGCTAAAAACGGTCAACATAAAGTTGAGTGAATTTATAGGTTTAAGTAAAACGTTTAGTGAATACAACTCACTCCAAATAATAATGCATAAGTGTTTAGTAAATAGCAATTTTCAACAAATATGTGGACCACAAGATTTTCACAACGTATGTACAAACTTAAGCATTTTACGAATTTCCACATACAACCACATGAAGCCGTAATAAAAAATGACAACTTCACATGCAAGTAATTAATGTTGCCTAAGCTCATGACACCGATCTAATACAACTGGCATATCATATCACGCCACATAGTATTCCTGCCCTTAACTGGTGTCCCAAACCAAAGACCACCACAACGCACATCGACATGACATATATCCGTTTGTTAAGTAGAACCAAAGCAGATAGGGATAATTAGTCCCAATAGATCTATTTATTCATTCACGCTCACTTAACCAATCTAATTGGCCATAGGAGATAACGATACATATAGTTCGGGCAATATGGTTTGTAGCAAAAACTTAGCACACAAAAATATGAAACGATAACAAAAATAACTTGAGTCCAATGCATAAGTAATCAACGTTTTTCGGTAAAACTTAAAAGCACTTAAATCCATAGTAAAAACGAGTGTGACATCAATCAGGTAACGAGTTTTCAATCAACGTATAAACGATTTGAAATTCATAACGTAAACAGTTTGTAAACACATTTTTATTCCACCCCAAAAGTAGTAAAGTATTGTAAAACAAGTAAAACAGTAGGGTCTATTAACTCACATCAAGTTGTAGAACGCATGCGGAATGCGCAAATTAAGCGCCAGACAAAAACGTAAACACGGAATGGCTCACCAAGAATTTTGCAACTATTCTTTAAATCTGATAATACCCCCTAACTTAAAATGATGAATGTGATACTTTGATAAAAGTTAGAATCTCAAGTCGAATAGATTATGGTGTTGGTTAAAATAAAATAAATCGAAAAGCGAAAACCCAAGTATGTAAAAATTCCGTATATATTACCTAGAAACAAAAAGAATAATTAAAAAATCCATATTTGAAATATAAATTAAAAACAAACATTTAAAAGAATTTGTATGAAAAGTAATAAGGAAGCAGAACGTAAATAATAAAAATACAATAGTTTTCGACACATTTATCGGAATCACTACTTAATTAAATAAAACGATTTGTCATAAAAGTAAACGATTTTTAAAGTTACAATATAAGTAAACGAGGATTTCTAGAAGATTTTTACCAAAAGTTATACTTAAGTTTTCTAATCAGGAATTATATAAAAATAATTTTTATAAATTAGATTTCTCCGTTGTCGGTTATTTTCTAATGAATAATAAAAAAATCTCTTTAAACTATAACTTAATCCCTTTGTTATCGTTTTTCAAATATAATAACTATTGAAGCGAAAAATACTAAGGTATAGAAATTATTTTTTATTTTTAATAATTTTTTGTAAAAAAATCGCATGACTTTATTCAAATATTCAACGCTACCAATTTTAACTAAAACTAAAAGTTTTCCCACTAAATCAAAACATGTATACAAAATAGTCCACGATTTTAAAATATATATCTAACTAAACTAAATAATTACCAAAGATCAACAAAATCAAAACACCACTATATAGGCTGTTAAACCCATTGCCAAACACCCCTATAAAAGCTGAACCAAACAACCCTTAAACTGCTTGTCCCAAAACAACCTTTTGGGAAGATAATCACTAAACCAAACCCCTAATAGCTGATAAACGCAATCCAAACGCCCATTGCCATTTTTAAACTTACAGCCAAACGCACCCTAAAGACTTATAAAACACCCAGAAAAAACAATAACAATGTCTTTAAACCAACAAACCACATTAAATCCAATTTTTATATTTTATAAAAACTTTTATAAATTTATTAGTCCGACGGCAAATCCAACCTCAAATCCAAAACGTGCCCGCACTCTAAACCCGGATCCAAACACACCATTGCTGCGTTTCTGTCAGACCAACCCGATGCAGCAAAGTATGTGCGAGGTGAGCGGGTGTCTTAAACCAACCAAACGCCCTTTTTTGGGCAATTAACCATAGAAACAAACACTCCTTTTGGGTGATAGCACACAGAAACAAACACCCCTTTATGGGGCTATTCTCCACATAACCAAACGCACCCTTTACTTGTGAAAAACCAAACGCGCCCTTTTTTTGGGTTAGCCACAGAAGCAACACACCCATTCGGGTTTTGTTTTTAAACAAAACCAACGCACCCATGTGGTGGACTGAAAACCCAACGCACCCAGGTGGGAATGGTGGCTGGATGGTTACGAAGGTGCGACGTGGTGAAAAGGAGGAAGATGGTGGAGCGCGATGGAGGTCGGCTATGGTGTGGTGGTTGGTCCGTGGATGCACCGTGGTAGTGGTGTGATTGTTGTGATGAAGGTGTGTCGTGGTATGGAGAAGAAGGTGGTGGCAGTGGAGACGAGGTGATGACGCAGTGAGGTGCGGTGGCTTGAAGGTGGGGCAGTCGAATGTGAGTTTGATGATGGGAAGGAGCGCGTGCAGTGGTCGAAATGAGGTTTTTGGTAGACGAGTGGTTTAGGTGTGTTTTGGCGGTGCGGATGTTGGCCAAAAAAGGAGCGCCGAAACTCGCCGAAAAAAGAGAGGAATGAGGGGGCTAGGTTTTTAATAAAAAAAATGATATGAAACCCTAATTGGTATCTATATATACTTGAAACTTTCAAAATAAAGTGGCAAGTGTAACAAAGTATAGGGTGGATTTTGTAAATATTTCCCTCAGGGGGCCTAAGTTGTAAACTTTTTGGGGAAACTTTGAAAAATATTGGTGCGTGCCTCGGTTTGGTAAGTTACCGATTGATTTAAATACGAGACAATTGCGTCATTGTTTCCAAATCGTTTTTCTCCCATAAAAAAATGAGTATTTACATGACTTATTTTATAAATATTTTTATAAAACTTATTTAAAAATCATTATTATTTATTTGGTACCATGGTGTCGCGGAAAACTTTGTCCTTAAAAATAAAACTTTAAATTTGAACCTATGTCGTTTTTTAAATAAACCTTTTGAATAAAAATATTAAATATTTTTAATTAAAAAAGTTGAAAATAAAATATAAATTTAATATATTTGTTCGTTACCGTTTAACTAAATATTTTGCGAGATATTCAGTTATTTTCTGCTTGGTTTCGTGTCTCGGGTAAAACTGAAACGTTGTCCGGAATGTCGTTTTACATCAAATTGCTTTAGAGTCCGAGTCGTGAAAACGTAATTTAGTGGGTCGTTTTTGATAGGTCAACATAGGAATACATATATCTTCTCGTTTTCAAGTCAAATAAGTTTGAAAAATAAATTTGTAAATGAGAGATAATAATAATAAATATGATTTATTATTTAAATACGTTTCAAAAATTTACCGGCTACGCGGTAATCGTTTTTATGTGACCGTAAAAGGTCAAAAAGTCAAGTCGGAACCAAAAAGTCAAAGGGTAAAATAGTAATTTAAAATTCTAAAAATTTCGGGTTGTGACAAGTATCCATCAACAATACATGAACTCCACATGAATCAAATAACCTCCAGCTTATCAATTTGTAGTTGACCCTTCTATATTTCATCTTCCTCACTTGATTTAAACAAAGTAATAAGATCTCCCCAAAGTAATCTGTCATAACCTTCTGGGCTTATTATCTCATACCTTTCCTTTACCAAACTGTATAGATCTACCACATCTTGTCTGTCAAAATCATCAAGCATTTCACTGAATATCTTGTAATTCTTAGAACTTCCATCAGCTCTGATGATTTGATAATACATCATGTTTTCTGTCAGAATGTGTGTCTTCCAGTCAACTATTGGATATTTAGTAGTCAAAGATTCAACATTAATAGCAATATCATCCCCTAGAACTATATCCAAACAAGCTCTGAGCTCCTCTTTCTCAGCATCATTCACTGCAGATTCTTGTTCCTTCATCACTTTTAGCTTCTTTGGTGACTTTGGTTTAAGTTTTGAACCTGCTCTTTTCTTCCTGCTTCCTGCTTGCTTGCTACTGCTATCATCCTTCTTTCCACTGTCTTTAACCACTTCAGAATCCATAGGAATAAAAGAGTTTACCTGTTTATATGCTTTGTCAAAGAGTTTTTGGACTTCATCATAACTCCTTCCCTTTAGCTGATTGTGGTTGTAACCAGCCTGGTTCTTCAGGTAGGTACACATCCTATTTCTCATCTGAGCTTTTGTAGGTGGTTTACTTCTTTGCTCTTCTGCTCTTTGTGCAGCAAAGAACCTCTTCCTTTCAACAATCATATCCACCAACATTCTAGACTTTTCTTCAATAGTGAATTGTTCTCTTTCTTCTTACTGAAGTCTTTCTGCTAGTAATACATCTGCATCCATCCTTGCTTAAACATCTTCCATTTGTTCAATCAATGCAGCATCCTTGGCCTCTTGTTCTGTAGCTCTTTCCCTATCAATCCTTTGCTCTCTCTCAAACTGTGCTTGTTCTTTTTCAAACAATCTTTGAGCTATCTCTGCATCCCTTTGAATCTGAGCCTTTATAGGATTCTTTAGAGGTTTTTCAGTCTCTTGCATAATGCCTTTGCTTTTATCTTTTGGATCAATAGTTGGTAGAATTGTTGTTAATCTAGCAGATTCTTCCACATCTCTGAAAGCAACTCCTTTTTCCTTAGCCTTCTGACTTCTCATCTTTACAAGTGTTTGAGCAATAGTAAGATCCTCATCTTCAAATGCAGTTGTAGTAGTTATTGGAGGTGTTCTTGGTTCAGTAGTACTAATAGATACTCCAACAGTAGTAACTGATGCACTAGCAACACTAACTCTAGTAGTAGCAGTGTTAACTGCACCACCAGCATTAACTATATCTCCTTCGACATTCTCCATTTTTTCATTCACCATATCATCAATATCATCATCAAAATCACCTTCTTCAAACATTGACATTGTCTTCAAATTCCTCCCCTATTTTGATACATTCTCCTTATCCAAACTCTTTCTCCTGGAGGTACCAATCTTGAAGAGTTTCATCCCTGGAGTTCTTGCCCTTTGATTCTTTTCTAATCTTTTGACTTTCTTTTGCAACTTTTTGATCACTAAATCTTGAGCAGTCTTTGATGTTTCCAAGGCAAGAACTCTGTTTGACAGTTTTGTACAAATCGCCATCAATTCATTTATGTTAGGTCTACCCTCATCACTTCCAGGTGTGTGACCTCCTGAGAGAGGTGAATCATGGGGTGTTGGTGGTACAAAATCCGTCAAATCATCTTGATGTTCTATACTATCCTCCCCACTTCCAGATGTGTTAACTTCTGAGAGGGGTGGGTCACGGGACTGTTTAGATGCAGTCTCAAACCTAATATGAGCATCTGCATCTCCTAATGTGGTATCTTGGCACCTGGGTCCACTACCTGAACCAGTTCCCTGAAGAGATGGTTCATTAAGTGTTGTCGTGGATCGGGTCTTATGGATGTTACCACTTTCTTGCTTTGCCTCTAACCACTCTGTCATCCTCTCCTGTATAGACAGCCTCATCACCAACCTTCTTAGGGGGACCACTAGACTGAGGAATCTCAGTGTCCCGACCTCTTTTGGCTCGCCTAGGTGTGTGAGTCTTTTGGGGTTGTGATGCAACAGTAGTAACTTGTTCTTCAAGAGAGGGTGGAGCAGTTGAAGATGGTGGTTGGGGTTCAGAGGGTTGTCCTGAACCTTCACCCTCAACTACTTGTGGTACCAACATAGATGCAAACAATGGAGTAACTGTCCCTGAAAAATCTTTATTTTGTCTTTTCATATTAGTGAAAACCTTTTTAGTATGTACAGGTGTAACATAAACATCATTAAAAGGTTCTGCAAGATCAATCTGATTATTCAAAAATAGTTGTAAAAACCTTGGATACATTAAAAATTTCTTAGAAGTAGGATCCAAGTTCCTTAACATACCTTCAAAAATTAATTTAGAAAAGTTAAATTTTTGACCCTTAGCTAAACAAATAACTGCTGATGCTAAATTTGTTGAAAATTCATTCCAAGCAGTTGTTTTTGAACTCAAGCAATGTAGGATGGTATGTATAAGGTACTTCCATTGAGGGGAAAAGAAAGCTTTTTGAAAAGTAAGTTTAGTAGAAACTCTTTCATACCCCATCAATGCAAGGTTTACAAAAATTTCATCATTTGATAGACAAGTAATACCATCCTCATCATTAAAGTAAAGATCACTCCTCACTGATGATTCTGATATTACCACTGTCTTGCCATCAACTGTGGCATGAATTTGCTTCACATTATTGACTGTTTTGGACTTAGCAGTAGCCCAAAACTGCTCAATATAAGAAGCATAGATAGTAGGACTTACAGTTAAGGCATAATGAATAGAGCTAGTAGTAAGAAAGTCCACTATCTGATGAAACTCAGCATTCCCATCTGTTCTTTCCAAGCAGGCCACCATGTTGTGTTGGTCAACGAATTCTAGATCAGCCATTGATGATTAATTGAGATGGTCGGCAATGAATGTGATTAGGGTTTGTAATTAAGAGCGTAGGAGAGAGATTAGATGAAGTTACTGTATGTTTGAGAACGGTTTTATAAAGTTAATAGCAAACCTACTAGCGAAGAAACCGTTATATTTACACTAAACCCCCTCAGCAGTATTATCCCCAACGATAACAAGCAGCAGTAACGGTAACCCAGCAGTACTAACTATGACTCAGCAGTACTAACTTTGGCTCAGCAGTACTAACTTTCTCCCAGCAGCACCAAATCCTGCCTAGCAGCATTAACCTTACAACTACCAGTTTTAACTCCAAATTCATCACTAATACCATCTTTAAACCACATCAATCATAAATCTAACAAACACATCTTTAAAGATTAAGTAATCCAATGCTAGCAATCAAAAAGTTAAACCTGCTAACATCAAATGCCTTTGTGAGTAGATTAGCAACATTGTGATTTGTATGTATCTTAATTACTTGAATGAGCTTCTTCTCATAAGAATCTCTGATGAAATGGTGCCTTATTTCAATGTGCTTGGTTTTAGAATGAAACACTGGATTCTTCACAATACAAATGGTGCTTTCATTATCAATGTAAATCTTGGTGTTCATGAAATTGAACCCATAATCAAGCATTTGATTTTGGATCCACAACACCTGTCCACAGCAATTAGCCGCAGCGACATACTCTGCTTCAGTAGTGGAGTTGGCAACTATAGTTTGCTTTTTACATTGCCATGAAATCAACCTTTTGCCAAGAAATTGACAACCTCTTGTTGTGGATTTCCTGTCAAGGCTAGCTACAACATAATCACTATCAGAAAAGGCTTCCAAGTCAAATGGTGAATCTCTAGGATACCAAACACCCAATTTAGGCTGACCTTTCAAGTATCTAAAGACCCTCTTCACTGCATGAAGATGTGAGACTTTAGGAGTAACTTGGAACCTTGCACAAGCACAAACATCAAACATTATGTCAGGCCTAGAAGCTATTAAGTACATCAATGATCCAACTATTGATCTGTTTAAATAAACATCCACATCCTCAACTTCTTCATCCTTGAGCAATGCCTTGTTAGTTTCTATTGGAGTGCTTGCTGTCTTTACTGAAGAGAAATCAAATTTCTTTAATATATCAGCCACATACTTGTCTTGGCTGATGAAAATTCCATCATCTTTCTGCTTTACCTGCAACCTTAAGAATAAAGTGAGCTCGCCCATAGAACTCATCTGGAATCTCTTGTGCATCATCTGCTCAAACTCAACACATAAAGACTTCTTTGTAGACCCAAAGATAATGTCATCAACATATACCTGCACTAACAGTATATCACATTTGTCCTTATTAATGAACAAAGTCTTATCTATAGTGCATCTTCTAAATCTATTTTCCAATAAGTAGGTAGATAAGGTCTCATACTAGGCTCTAGGAGCTTGATGTAGACCATATAAAGCTTTTTCTACCTTATAAACTTTGTCAGGGAACTGTGGATCTTCAAAACCATGAGTTTGTCACACATACAACTAATCTTCAATAGTACCATATAAAAAGGCACTCTTCACATCCATTTGGTGCACAATAAACCCCATAAATGATGCATAGGCCAAAAATAACCTGATTGCTTCTATCCTAGCAACAGGAGCAAAAACCTCATCATAATCAATTCCTTCTTCTTGGGTGTAACCTTGTGCCACCAGTCTTGCCTTGTTTCTAACTATAATTCCTCTCTCATCTTTCTTGTTTCTAAAGACCCATTTGGTTCCAATGGCCCTCTTACCATTAGGTAGATCTACCAATGTCTAAACCTTCTGCAATCTAAACTGTAGCAACTCCTCTTGCATTGCCTCTACCCAGCTTGGATCTGCCAAAGCTTGAATCACCTTCTTGGGTTCTTTTTGAGAGAGAAAATAGGCAAATAAGTAGTTTTGATAATCTTTGTGATTTGTTCTCCTCTGCTTGTTAATGTAACTGACCATAGCATGTTCTTCAGAAATCTTGGTCATCCTCCTTGTTTGAGTAGCTGAATTTATGTCTCCAATGATCTGGTCTTTAGGATGATCCTTGTGAATTCTGGTTGTGGGAATAGGACTGACATTCATGGTTGTTTCCAAGTTGTTGAGGTCAGCCTCTGCACCCACATCTTCATCATCATATGCACCACTAAAGATACCAGTATTTAGAAGATCAGTAGTATCCTCCAAATCAGGCATAAGAGGATCAGTTGGAAGATCATTAGCATTAATAAAACTTTGCCCAGCAGCACTAACAGATGGACTAATAGTAGAAACTCTGTTAGTGCTGTTAGCATAAGCTTCCTTCTGTTGAACAAGTAATTTATCCAATTCAGCTCTCAAATCCTGCACATTCTGGTCACCTTCTTTATTTGAAGCTCCTCCTTCCTTCTCTTGACCATTTCTTTCACCCTTATTTGCTGGTTCTTTAGTAGTCTTTTTACCAGCATCATCAGCAACTGCATCCTCTGAGCTCTGTGGACTATCAAAAAGTAATGGTAGCAGAATATATTGTTGAGTAGGTACTGCATCAACATTATCTTTGATACCTGCATTCCTATTAGTTTGATTCCCTGCAGTAACTGGCTCATAATTCATAGAGTTTGTTAGTAAATCAATATCAAAGAGCCAATCTGGTCCACTCCCTGCAACATTGGGTTTGTTTTCAAGAAAGGTTATGTGCAGGTTCTCCTCTACTTTCCTAGTTCTAGTGTTAAATACCCTAAAAGCCTTGCTATTTATAGAGTATCCAACCAAGAACCCCTCATCAGCCTTCCCATCAAATTTGCCTAGGGGATCTAAGGTATTAAGAATGGTCACAGGACACCTAAAAGGTCTCATAAAGCTTATACTAGGCGGTCTACCATGTAATAGTTCATAAGGTTTTTTGTTGTGAGGCTTGGTCACTAAAACCTTATTCTGAACATAACAAGCAGTATTAACTGCTTCAGCCCAAAATGTAGTAGGTAAGAATAAATCTGCTAGCATAGTCCTAGCTGCCTCTATTAGTGTTCTATTCTTTCTTTTAGCAACTCTATTTTGTTGTGGAGTTCTGACAACACTAAATTCCCTCTTAATCCATTTCATCCCATAGAACTGATTTATGTCATTATTTTTAAACTCAGTTCTATTATCACATATGATGATTTTAACCTTATGATTTATTTGATTTTCTATGCCGGTTATAAAAGTTTTTAGGATCCCACTAGTCTCATCCTTAGTGTCCATAAAGAAAACCCAACTAAACCTACTAAAGTCATCAATGATAACAAGGCAATATATCTTATGATTGATACTCCTTACAAATGTTGGCCCAAACAAGTCCATGTGCAACATTTATAAGGGTTGGCTGATAGAGCTTACAAGCTTGGTCTTATAAGAGGCTTTGTGTTGCTTTCCCTTCTGACAAGCAACACAAGTATGGTCATTTTCAAAAAGCTTTGAAGGCAAACCTCTTACAAGGTTTCCCCTTACAAGTTTGTTCATAGTTTTAAAGTTTATATGACCAAGCCTCCTATGCTATAAATTAGACTCATCTATTGTAGCCTTTGCAAATAAATAAGTCAAACCTTCTGAAGGAACAACATTCTTTAGATCAAAACTATACATGTTGTTCTGTCTGGGAACTTTAAGCAAGACTTGACTTTCATCAAAGTCAGGAGATAGAACAAGACATTTAGTCTCGTGAGAACACTGTTTTTCTTGTTACACATTTGTGAGACAGAGAAAAGGTTAAACTTAAGTTCCTTTACAAAGTATACATCTTCAAAGTCTAATTTTCCAGTCCTAATTTTACCTTTTCTAGTAATTTTACCTCCTTTAGGACTTCCTCTAAATGCAACAAATCCACCATCAATCTCTTGATAATCTATAAAAAAGGACTTGTTTCCAGTCATATGCCTAGAGCATCCACTATCAAAAATTCCTTGATCATGTAAAGTATATTATGGATTACCCTGCACTCAAAATAAGAGAATTAGCTTCTCTTGGGGACCCAAGCCATTACTAACTTGAGTCTGCCTTGTAGATCAACATAGTCAAATCTTTTAAGCATGTATAATCCACTGTCTTTGGAGATA
Source organism: Tanacetum coccineum (assembly GCA_026074375.1). Taxonomy (NCBI): domain Eukaryota; kingdom Viridiplantae; phylum Streptophyta; class Magnoliopsida; order Asterales; family Asteraceae; genus Tanacetum; species Tanacetum coccineum. Next base: position 35,177 of record BQNB010052953.1, read on the forward strand.
TAGTCAATAACATTTCCTATTGGTCTCCAAATCTAGCATGCTGAGGACTTAACAGCATTTTCCCCATTTCCCTTAGCAGCACTAACTACTGCTTTTGGCCCAATAGTAGTTACATTATTAACCTTGGCAGTATTATTTTTTTTATTAAAATTAATGTCTATAACTGTTGTTCTTTTGTTAATGGGCTTCTTTACTAGTGAATGTGCTTGAAAATAAGAGTAAGTTATGGGTAATGCATTATTTACTTTTGGTTTAGGGCCAACAGTATTAACAGGCCTGGCAGTACTAATTGATGCTGCTGCTTTTGGAGAGCTTTGCTTAGCAGCATTAACTTGCACTTGTCATGACTTTGTTGCAACTGCTGTTGGAACAAAATTCCTTTTAGGATGTGGGTGATTTAATTTATTTTGGTGGTTCACCCTCTAAGCATTGTTCCATACTGGTCTAATTTCTCTTTCTACCTTTTTATTGTCATGAAAATTACAGTCTTGGATTAAATGGTTGAAACTCTCACATACAAAACAAGCTTTCTTTGTAAACTCAAAACCATTCCCTAGTTTCTGAGTCATCATCCCATTCTAGTTTCTTCTATTACCCCTAGGACTTTGACTTTTCCTGGGATACTCTACTTGCCTATGTGTGTTTTCCTTATTAACAGATTTCACATTCTCACCAGATTTGACAAAATTGATTTTAGTAAACTTTGGTTTTGTCTGATCAGATTTAGGTCTAAACACACTATCATTATCACTATCAGTGTCCCATTCTTCAATGATAGGAGCACTAGGCCTAACAGTTTTAGGCTTTTCTACAATATCCTTACTAGTCTTAGATATACTAGTTTCAGTTTCACTCACTTTAGTCTTATAGACAGAATCATCTAACCCAGCAAAGGATAAGTCAGGTCTTGAGGGCATGTAGTTCCCAGTGTAGGGAGGGGGAACTGCATGAAACCCTTCACCTGTTTTGAATCTATCATTTACTGGACTATCATCCACATCACTTTATCTACTATTAAACACACTACTTTCTCTACTTTAAACACACTACGAAACCGCTTCAGACTCATTCATATGAATATTATTTAATTCACTCTCATTCATTTGACCATCATAACCAAGACCAGTTTTGTCTTTAGCACTTATTTCACTATTAATCAGTTTAGTTAAATTCTTTGATGATTCTTCAAAATTTTCTAGTTTAAGTTTCAAATCATTTTTCTCTTTCAAAGCTTCTTCTAACTGATTTTTAAGGTCTTTGATAGAAATATCTTTCACTTGGACATCATATTTATAAATCAATAATTTCTTCATAAACAGCTTTTATTCTTTTCATGAACAACTATCCTAGCTTCTAATGAGTCTAATCCCATTTGATAAACCTATTATTTCTAATTAGAATTTATTAAGAGTATTTTACTTGCTGATCATACTGTTTTTTAAAGAGCTTCATATGATTTTAAACAATCTTTAGAGCAAGTACGTACCTCAGAGTCTGAACTTGGTGAACTTGATGAACCTTGACATGTATAGGCCATTAGAGCAAAGTTTGTGAGGCCATCTTCAGCCTGAAAGCTCCAATCATAACCACCTATCCTATATTGAACAACTAAGGCATTTGTATTAGATGTGTCCACTGGTGCATTCCTTCTTGGAGAATCTCTATTTCTATTCCCCTGTGCCTTGGTGTCCCGCATTCTCCTAGCAAAGGTACCTCTCCTATGACAGTTAAAGCATTCAACATTTTCCCTTCAAACCAACAGTCTCTTTGTCATTTAAATCCAGCTTCCTTCCTGTTTACTTTATGAACCTCTTAACTCTCATGGTAAGCATTGCCACTTGCCATTTGAGATCCATTTCTTCAAGATCATCAGCATCAATTGGTTCCAAATCTTCATTGTCTAACTGTGGGGCATTGGATTGGTTAGCAAAGAAAGAAAACATGACATCATCAGCATATGATGCAGTAGAAGCTTGATCCTTAGAACTAGCAGCAGAAACACTATGAGCAGTATTAACTGTTTCATTAGTGCTGCTGGAGTTATCAAAGGAAACAAATGCCACATTCTGAGAATTTGAGCTTGAACTTGTTTGGCCTTTGATCTCAGATTCATACACCTTTAGATTATTATACAAATCATCCATGCTTAATGTGTTTATATCATATTTGTTTCTCATGATTAAAGCAATATTGTTCCAAACTGATGGTAAACTTCTCAACAACTTCAGATTTGCATTCTCCTGAGAGATAACTTCACCATGGATTTCAAGTTGACTAATGAGCTTTTGAAACCTATAATAGGTTTTATCCAGTCCTTTTTGTCTTGATGCATCAAAGTTTTCATAATTCTGCTTGAGAATGATCTTCTGCATCTTCTTTGATTCCTTGTTGCCTCCGAACCTATTCTTGATTGCTTCCCATAAGGCCTTTGCATCCTTGCAGGCATGAAACTTCAGTAGGTGCTCATCAGGAATGGCTAGCATAAGAGTGCTTTTTTGCTTTTAGTTTATTTTTCCTTGATCGCTTTTGTTCAGCAATTTTAGGAGGAATAGGACCTTCAGCACCAGCACTAGCTGATGCAACTGGTATAACTGAATCACCATTTACTATTACCTCCTAAAGGGCATGATCGGTGAAAGTAAGGTATTGTTCCATCCTCATGCTCCATAGATCATACTCTCTAGTTTTGAGTACTGAAAGTTTTAGTGCAGACACCGTTTGGGAAGTTTCTGATTATGACTCCATCTTTTCTTTGACTAACAGATCTTGAGAAGAGTTAGAGTTCTTCTTATTCAAAGTTTCTTAACAAGCTCTGATACCACTTGTTGATCCCTTCTGAACAAATCTTACTTAGCTTGTTAAAGCTTAGTTGTGTTGGATAGATCCAAAACAACTATAGTAGAAACTAAGATTGAGAATATCACAAACTATGCGGAAACTAGTTTGCAATACTAAGAAGAACAATAAAACAATAAACAAAATTTTACTAAACTTTCAGCCTCAATATAAAATGATCACTCTGAATAGTGATAGGGTTACAAAATAACCTTGAAGCTATAAACTATGACTGCTATGAAAACTATATAAAACTTATATCTAGATCTATACCGTAGGGTTCCTTTTATACATCAAGGAAACCCTAATGGGCTTACAAAACGCGTATACTAATCAATGCATATCTATTCCTAATATATCTCATGCATATCACTTTAGCAGTATTAACTATTTATACTAACAGTACTAATAAACTGACAGTACTAACACTTTGTACTGGCAGCACTAACTATTATACTAACAGTACTAATGACTTACACTATTTTCTCTAATCTTTAGCAGCAGCACAAACTTGAACCAGCATCATTAAGTTGTAGAAGCCTCTAATTCCCAACAGTCATGGTGGAAGTAAGAAGATACTCAATGTGAGCAAACATTAGGTTCATCTCATCCCTAAGAAAAAAAGACAAGATTATGGTTGTAAAAACAACAAAGACAAGTGGACCCATGATAGTCATGATAGTTGAAGTAAATGGGGTTACCCATTAGAGGTGGTTGAGGTTGTGGTTGTGGTGAAGGTGGTGATGGGGTATCAAGAATGTAATCAAGAGGGGTGATTGGTGACAAGGAAATAGTGATGTCCAAGGAGGGATGACTTTGGAGTGGAAGTAGATGTGAGGGTCTTAGAGGTGCATCCATGACATTTTCAAGGAAAGAATTAGATGGTTGAGGAGATGGTGTGTCATTGAAAGTAGGAGTGAGGATTGAGGTTTTGATTCAAATAAGGAAGAGGTAGTGCTAAAATTAGATGATGTATCTTTGGTGGATGGAGTTTTTGATGGTGCATTTGGTGGAGAAGGAGAAGAGGATGTTGTTATGGGAGAAGGTGTGATGGTGACATCTTCATCACTAGAAATGTTAACAAATAGTTGTCTAGGTGAGATTATGGTTAGTTTGATTTTCTTGGAAGGGTTAAAGAGGAAGCTTGAGTGTAAGCCATGGAAGTAAGATATGAAGAAGATGAATATGATAAGAAGAGTAAGAAGGAAGGCTTATTTAATTAGGAAGTATAGGATTGAAGGGCAAAGCATGAGGATCAAGAAAATAGATTCCAAAAGTGGTTTGGCAAAATGCAGAAAGTATAGCTGTGTCTAGTGGAGAGGATAGTCAACTTCACAGAAAATCAGGTAGTCACAATAAAATTTCCGTGACTCTGACGGCGGTCCCATATATATGTGGCGGTCCCAGATATGTTTGGGGGCTGGCCATTATTTATGGGGGCCGTTCTCTAGAGAAACGATTTTTTCTAGTTTTTCCTGATTTTTGTAAATCTTGTACAGTAAAAGTTTCCCAGATTTCCCCTTTTGCAATCAATCCTATTTCACCATGAATCATCTAATACTTAATAATCAATTTCACAAAACTAACTATCCTAAATTCTATTAAAGAAGCACATATAGGAATATTAACTAAGAGATAATCATGCATAAAATCATATAAGTAACCATAGTGTATCAAGGTGCATGCAAGCAAGGGTTTAGGATGGTAAAATGGAATGATCATCCAAGGCAAGTTGTGTTGCCCGTACTACGTACTAAGTTACTACTAAATAGCATAAGTTTAAGTACCTAAGCATAATAAAGTAGTAAATATAATTAATATTGTCATATAGAAAATTTTCAAATTGCTCACTTCTTCTTCATGTTTCTCCATAAGTTCTTGAGGCCTTTCCCGATTTACCTTAATCCACTACGATGCTCATCTTGTAACTGAACTTAACGGTTGATGATTTCAGTTTGGCGGGTGTAAAATGGTTCCATGTTAGGGTCAATGTTTGGTGGGTTTTGAAAGACTCGAGGAACCTCATTTGTTAATGAATTAACAAAACGAGTGGGGGAAGGAGTGCTTGCACGCGAGGTCTCTTCGTTATTTCCATCATCATCGTCATCGTTGAGATGAGAGGAGTATGGTTGATCGAAGGCGGAGGAAGAATAAGTGGAGTGACGACCTCTTCTCGTGCCACGATCCTTTCTAGTCTTTTGCTCTTGTTGAGCGGTAAGAGGATTCATGACACGATC
>BQNB010052954.1:0-40248 GCA_026074375.1 Tanacetum coccineum
TCATAGAATGATTTCTTGTTGAGATTAACGGTAAAATTTTGCAAACTTTGCAGTACATAAATTTTACTTAAGGAAAAGAGAAATCTAAATTTTTCGGGGAGCCACACGTAATAAAAAGATTAATAAAATCAAACGATTAAGAAAGTAAATATTACACGATGTCTTCTTTAGGATTAGGTTTAATGCTCGACCTTGGCTGCTCTTCTTGGCCTTGGAAATTCTTCTTCAGAAGTATATTATATAGTGAATATGTTTTTGCACACTGAGCTTCGTATTTGAGTCCAATATTTATAGTGTCTGAAAACCCCTGGATACGCCGTATCGAGATAAGTAGATACGGCGTATAGGGTTAATTTCCCTTGAAGTCCGCGATAAGATCAAATCAATTAGGCTAATTACCGTCAATCACATTTAATGCATATCTTTAACTGAGGTAACAGCTATCAATACGGCGTATAGAGTAGCAATGGATACGCCGGATAGGGAATTGATAAGAACGCGTTCTTGTGATGAGCTGGCGCAGGTACGCCGTATCTTCCTTGTTGGATACGGAGTATTGTTGCAGTCTTAGTACTTTCTTCAAATGTCTTCGTTTTAGTTCTAGAATTGCGCCTTTTTGCTTCTTCTTCACAAGTAACTTCATAATTACTGCAATATCAAACTTTAAGCAAGTAAGTACCAATATTTTGCAATAATTAAACAAAAGTGGGTAAAACATATGAGATAAATGATAAGAAAATGTGACGTTATTTGATGATATCATACGAATAGTACAATTCAAATTGCCTATGCAATTCTAAAGTCATACTTCCAAGCATAAGACAAGCGATCTCAGTATGAGCATCATATAGAGTTGTCCACTCAACCATAATTTGTGGTTCAGCAATAGGCTTAGGAGCAGGAGGTAAAAGCAGTTCAATGACATGCATTTTCTTCTCGACTCTCAAGACTAACTTAAATCGAGCGAACCAGTCATTGAAATTGTTACCAGAAAGTTTTTCTTTATCAAACATCGACCTGAAAGCCAAATGGTTTATGTTTTGAGCAGGTAATGCCATTTGAAAAAACATAAAAGTTCAAGAATTAGTATTTTGGATAATACTCCTTGAAGAAAATTAATTATCCTTGTTTATTAATTTTCTAAGGTTAGGACCCAACTTGACATACCCCACCACATCAGTTGATCTGCTAGTGATGGTGCATTCAAAAGGTAATCAATTATTGATAATTCACAACTATTGCAATTCCTAAACCAAATGGGACTTACTTTATTACAATAATATCTAGTAAGCATGTTTCATCCCATATATGCCTCGTGTTAACACGTCTAACCACAACAACGCTAAGTCATCCAATTTCAAAACAGTAATTATGTAACACTCATCGTCTCACGGAAAAGCGTATAATTTATTTGTGATTGTAAATCTACACACGTCTCATGCATAGGTAAAGAGCAATCTACAAGTGTTTTTACAAATTGGATGGCAAAAACTTAGTTGGAAAAGGGTATTTTATTTGACGTGTCAAATATGTACGAAGAAGCATGAATACATCTTCGTAACATTTATTTTAATAAAAACTTTTACTCAATTAAGTTATTATTACGGTATCACCTTTTATCATCGTATCTTATACATAAATAGTGAGACCTTAAAATTGACGATTCAACGTGTTTCCAAATTTAAAGAGTTGTGTCTTTTTTTTAAAATAACATTGTAGTGACATGCCATGGTTCACGGTAACTCCAATCGAATGCACAAAGAAGCGGAAAATCAAGTCAGCGCAAAGCGTATTAAAAACCTGAAATTCTTTAGGAATGTTAACCACTCCGCCTTAAACTTCTCTTATAGTTTGTTCTAGTGGATGAGCCGTACGTCCCATGCGTCCATAGCGTCTAGTTTTAATTAAACAAAAACTTTAATTTTGGAAGCACAATATGAACTATAAATTGCTAGTCTATACATGGAAGATTTTATATCGGATGTAAGCCGAATCTACTTTTGACTTTTTGCAATATATAGTCCATAATAAATCTTATTTTGATAATCATTAGTCATGTTTATATTTTGTTTTCCGAAAAAACCCTTTTATTTTCTCACAAGTCAAGAACTTAAAATAATAAATATAAACATTAACTAAACTAAATAACATTTATTTAAACACACTTAACAATTAAGGCATGCAAACATTAAATATGATCCTAATTATCTAATAATTAAAATATGCATATATTCGTATAAGGCTCCTTCGTCCTATAAACTCCGGCCACATACATCGACAAAGTCGATTGCGTAAGCCTTATACAAATATACACCACATAGCACATAAATCTTTTAACAATTTTAGGCCCCATTGATTCAATAATAAGGGTCTTCCCGAATTCTTGAATCATGGATCTTACCAATTAAGAAAAATATTTAAAATTTATGTGAATCTAGATCATATTTAAACCAAATCTTTTAACAATTAACAAGATTTTTAATATCTAATATCAATCCATGATAAATTTGCATGATTTTATCATGGATCTTTACCAATTAACAATTAACTTTATTAACAATTAAATATCACGAGTACGCAGCGGAATAAATAGATTACATGTAGAATACAATAATTAACAAGAGATTGAAGATATGTACCTTTAGCTCGAATCGATACACCATTAAGAGGTAACCGACAACTCCGTCTTCAATATACGCGTGTGGTTTCGTGTGATAAGTATAGTATATATCTCTATAGTGCAAACTTTCACCAACCAAGATACCGTAAGTAATTAATCACTTAGGAAAGTAATTAATACACGGGTCGTAAATTCCTCGAAGAAGTCGTGAATTGAGATTTGGTGATAATTCGGATTTGGGTTAAGAATGGGTAAAGGATTTTTGAATTTGGAATTATACTACGAATATAATAGAACAATTATACTATAGAAACGATTAAAGAATTAAAAACGTGTAACTAATTACGAAAAATTAACAAATGTTAATTGAAAACGCGAGCTAAAACTAAAATTTAAAATCTAAAGCACTACTTTTAACAAATTTTATACCTAAAAATCACAAATTTAAAAAGAAAATTTTAGGTGTATGGCCCGGTTACAAGGGGCAGAATGGGGGGACCCCATTCTTTTTCTCGATTTACATATTAGTCCCTTATGTTTAACATTTAAACTTATAATACTAATATATTAATTATTGTTTACGTAAAAACAAAATTTAAACATTTTTACGTATAAACCGTGTGCATCGCCTTAGCTCGAATAAATAATTATACATATATTTAATTTACGATGGACATATTTCCAACAAAGATAGACAAACCTTTGAAACACACCAGAACAGAGCCAAGGATTCGGTTGGAAGACGGCATAGAATGTCGATGATAATATCCTGAGGGATAATTGCCATGCAAGCAATTATATTGTTATCTTACAATCTTAGGGAGGAGAATATACCCTATATATACAGAATGCATGGACTCACAAGTAGAACATAATTGATTCAATATGTCAACTACCATTTGACCAGAGTATTAGGCACGTACTGAGATTTTATAACGACTTTTTAATCTAATTCTAATATTGTGTAATCCTTGGCTAAATGTAGTTCGGATAATGCATTGACATTTATCCATCATCTCGTTAAAACAACAATGTTGCTTAACTTCCATGCCTTTCACGTAAGTCCTAACACATATCACATAAGCACATAAGCTCTTTTTTAACGACCTTTTGTTTAAATAAAAGCTGGCAAGAAGCTAGAATATACAAACAACAAACGCCAACCAACACTCTCACAAAACCCACCTAAATGAACACCCACACACAACCATGACAAATGATTGAACTAAAGAAATAACACCTAAAAGCGAGCTAAACCTAAAACTAAACTCGATTGACCAAACAACACTTAGAAATATCCAAAAAACCAATAACCTTTGAATCCCAAAGCAAACATGTTACAATGCCATTTGACGAAGCACCTTGAATGCTTTGGACGACCTTAGTCTCGGAGAATCAATTTTTAATTCATTCATTAGCTTTTCCAGATCATTAAACGCCCACCTAAAGAGGTTCATAGTCTTTATCTTTTTCTTTTGGGTAAATTACACCGTTGGTCTCTATACTTAACCCTCCATTTACCCGTTGGTCCCTAGATAACGGGGATTCTCATACGGGTTCCCTAAAGGCAACCATTCATTGCCCGTTTGGTTCTTCGATCCCCGTTATACGTAACGACAGTTATTTTTCTGGTTATCTCTCCTATTTAACTTTCAAACCAGGGGCTTTTTGTAATTTCAAATTTTTTTCACCATTGGTCTCTGACATAAAATTCAAACCAATAAGTAGAAGAGTGGACAGTTTGGCTACCCATTTTTGAGTGGTAACCGATGTTTTAGACTTAGATCTAACACTAGTTTTACTTTTTTTCTCATTCGATTGTGATTGAGTAGTTTTGATTTTAGGTGTCCAGTTAAAATTGTGTTGGTATTCAAACCATTTCTGCCATCTTCTACTTGTTTTTAGATAATCTTCAATAATCTTAAACATACACGTATCTTTCTATCTTTATAGAAAATAATCCATCTTAATCTTCTCACACATCATTATCATCATCATCTTAAGCAGTATTAAGATCGCTCCATGGAAGAAAATATAACAATAGCATTAACTAATATTATACTGGCATACTAACTGACTAACTCAGTTAGTACTTTAGTTTCGATTTCCAAGCATGTACTAATCCCTTGAAGATATATTCCAACAATATACTTTGTTACAAACTCTGCTACCAATTTGTGGAGTTTTGTTACAACTCCCTAGATCGTTTAAGCTCGAGCTGATTAGAACTTAATCCTAGGATCATTATAAAAAAATAATAACATGCAGTGGAATAAGAACAAATCAAAGTTATCATAAAAAGGTTTTATTACCATACGTTTCCATCACGCTCAATATTATTTTATCAGAATAATACATTTACCTATCTCTAACAGTAACAAGGATCAAAGAAAACCTTGATTACCTTAAGGCTGCACCAGAAACCCATGTGTCCCACTAAGGACTTAACGCCTAGACACACACACACTTTTCTGTGTTTTACATCTTAATACCCACAAAACTATATGACCTATATCACTTTATATACTAGAGATATTAGGTTTTACAAAGGAATAAACATAATAAATCTTTTAAACATTTAAGTTTATCTTCTGAATCTTTATCTTTATTAAGGAGATCTTTCATAATCTTTATCTTTTGATATCTTTGACTAAATCTTCAATAATTCTCCACCAGCTTGTAGAATTCTTTAATGACGATTTTAGTCCTTTTGTTTCATTCTTTTATTTATTTTGTCTCATCAAATCTAGAATCCCAACAATCTTCCCCTATTTGATCATGACAAAACAAACAAAGTCATGTACGAACTTCATCATAAAGCCAAAGCTTCCCCTGAAGTTGAGATGTAATCATCTCCCTAAATGAAACAAAACTTCCCCTTAATTTAGATTTCCTTTGTAAACTGCTTATATCACCACACAAAATAAGCTGCAAATCATATCTCTGTAATCTTCTTCCCCTTTTTGTCATAATCCAATAGGGGTCTTGTGAAGATAGCAACTTGAATCTTCACAACTACAAACCATATACTACACTACTAATCCAGCCTTCCACTGACTTAAATTACCCTCCATGACGCACAATAAATAAAAAAATTAAATTTAAACATAGAAACTTTAAACATCCCGCATTAGTAATTAAACAACTAAGAGTAGTAACGAACCTTTCAACACTCAAGTGGTCATGAACAAGATTCCTAATGGTTAAACATTTTGACAATAAGCTTCCCCGAAACCCATATGTTAACCATATTCTTGAATATTCAATTCTTGTAGGCTCTAGTCTAATGAATACCCAAGATGACGAAAACATAAGTATACCAACCACTACTACACAAAGGCCTTAAATAGATCACTTCATATAAGTGCTGTTTTGTTAAAGGCCTATCTTATAATGAATGAATAAGTGGGGAAAGTTTAACAAAAAGAACGGTTATTAGGATAAAGACTGATGTATTTAATTTTAAATATAATTAGATCGGTCATTATTATGGAGCCGATCTATTTATACTTCACAAACTCCCAGTTGTAATCACTTTTACCTTTATATACATCAGTTCTCAAAATAGCCGATCTATTTAGTAAAAATGGGCGGGCCTTAGAAAACCAAAATTATTTTGGAACAAATAAACAAAAAAAATAAGCGGGATTCATCCCTCCTTTTTTCTTTTCATTTTTGACTTTTTCATTATCCCACTCATTATATCCTCACACACGAAAAAAACACCCAAACCCTACACCAACTCTCCCCTCTTGTTCTTCTCTAATGCAACCGCCGCTCCACGCCAACCTAACCCCCGATCATAGCCCTACTCACCATTGTCACCGATGTAACCACCGCTATATCAACCACCATCTTCGCTGCTCACATCAACAACAAACCCCCCAGTCACCACTATCGTAAATTCTATCAAGGTTCGCACTTATAACTAGCAATTTTTAATTATTGTTTCACTTGTCAAATTATATGAAATTATTTTTTTTCTTATTACTAGCTTTGTATTTGATATGATTAAAAACGTATTGGTAGTAATAATTTGGGGCTTTTTCGTTATATGAACTTTTTTTTATATGCTTAAATATGTATATTTGTTATAATTTCAAGTGAGAAACAATGGCTCCTATCCTCTCAAAATCCAAATGCAATGCCCCAAGAACCTATGGCTTCATTTTTACCTTAAAATTAATTATCATACCACTCTTCCCAAAGTTTCATCCAACAGCCTCCTCAAACAACATTAAGTTATACTAAAGATATATTTTGTATTAACATGTTTACACAATTTGTTTTAACCAGACTTGCACAACCTATAACATGTTTGGTTTTTTGCAATGTTGATATTCAACAAAAATACACGTAAATAATGAGGTTTTTCTTAACAATGATTGTTTTCTGCGTGGTATGGGGACATGTTTGATTAATGGTGGAGGCAGCTAAGGATAATTGGAATGGCTGTTGTTTTAGCAGTCACCAAAGCAGGGGGCATGGAAGTCGCTAGAGCCGTTGATTCATACCTTGTTGGAGAAGACATTGAGAAGGTACAAATATGATTCTTTAAAGAAACGGCACAAAAAATATAATATGAATAAATGTTACTTGGAGCATGTTTCAGTTTAATACTTTGTTTTAGTTTTATAATTAATGTTTCTTTCATGTATTTTCGTAACTAATAGGCAACCGCGACATGACTAGTGTGGTTTATGTGCCACGAATCAAGCCCAAAACAGTAGCAACATTATATGTCTTCTGTGAAAGGGCCAACATGGTGAGCACAGGGTGAGACACTACATTTTACTAATGTTCGACTACAAACTAACTTGTGGCCGGGATTTGTATTTCAGGGTTGTTTCTTATAATGTTTGATAAGTCGTGCATGATGTTGCATCCCATTCTATTATAAATTTCAGTATGCGGCTGACAAGTAACGTGTCTTTGTTCATTGATTTAGACCTTTCAAATGAAATTTCCTGATGGTGGTTGCTTAGCAATTGTTTTACAAACTGGATTCGAGACAACCCATGGGAAATTGATGCGAACAATCTTGTTTTCAACAGAGGGTAATTTATTTTTTAGTTGTGAAGTTCAGCTTTCTGTATGTATACATGTATTTCTTTCTCATCACTTTTTTTAATAGATTTATTTCATTCAGGTCACTGCTAACAAAGGGAGAGTTGACTCTTACAGGTACAACAAGCTAATATAATAACCACTAATCCTTTTGTCAAGTAATAATAACCTAAACATTCTCTTTCTACTGATAAAATTTAGATAGTGCTTGGATGTGTGTTTTGAAATTGAAAATGTGACTTGAGTATGTTTGTAGAAAGATATTACAATGGTACTTACTTGCATTTAAAGTGTAACAATAAAGGTCGTTAAAATGTTGACAATACTAATATACTGTATAAACGAGTATATAACGATTATTAGCATGGCTCTAGTGGGAGCAATGATAGGGTCTGCTGCTGGTGGGTGGATAAATGATGCATACAGGCCTAAAAGAGCACTCATCTGCGGATTTAGTTTAAACAATGGTTCCCTTGGTCATGGCTGTGCACCAGACGCAATGTAAACTTATACTAGGTCTAAAATTAGTTGGGATTGCGAGTTGGTGTGGGCAATCTGTTACTAAGCACCCATGTAACATTGAGAAGCATCACATCTAAAATACATGAGGGCAATGATGTAGGCTGGCAACCAATAAAATAGGACTTGGCTACGGCAATGTGCTCGTAAGAGGCCTGCAAGACGTTTAAAGCCAGTGAATAGTAGCAGACCTTCAATAGCTTGCAGAAAGGTTTGGCGCAACCCGCTTAAAGTAAGAATTCTTCACATCCAATTACTTTTGTGTTTTGATATTCTTGGGAGGTTTTGACCATCCTGCGGAGAGGCCTAATATTGCACTTTTTTAAGCAACTCAAATCTTATTATAATAATATCTGTTACTTAAGTTTTATTATGTAGTCCTCTTTCTTAATAAAACAATATACACTTTATGTAGTCCTCTACCTGTATTAACTTAAGTTATTTTAGTGAATAACAGGGAATTTGGTTTAAAAGGAGATGATGATCTTTTGTACAAGGAGTGGACGTCTAGGAGGCCATGGAAGGAAAGAAAAAAGGCAATTAAAGAACGAGAAAAGGGTTCTTTGCATTTGATTTCACATAAGGAAGATCCAGAGATGATATATTATGGGTTGCAATCTGGGGTTGTTGGACTGAGTAAGAGCGAATTGGTTCAAACTGTTTCAAGTCATGATAATTCACGATATGGTTATGATAAGGTATTGTTTTCCTTTCATTGTTTTCTTTTTCGCTGAGTTTGTCTGTTGGCTTTAGCTAAAGTTTTAACACAATATTTGTGGATGCAGAATGCACACATGATGGTTCAATAAAACATATCCAGAAGTTTGAAAACTGGGGATGGACAACTTTAGAGCGACGTGTTTTGGATGCTGAGAGAACCGATGATTTGACTGTTCTTCAGGTAGGACTGATATCTGAGTATGGGTGGGTGGGTCTGATAATGGGTCAAAACAATATCTGGAAGAAGCTTGCCGATTTACTAGTGGCCAAAGTGGGTTGGATTGACCAGCAATCTCTTTTTATCCACTTTTACTTTGATTATCATGAATAATTATCTGTTGATTATGATATCAAAAACAATATTTCGACTGTAGTAAATCATAATCCTACTCGTTACTAATATTGATTCTCTTTTGGCTTGCAGAGTTACTGGAAATAGATGGTTCCAAATGTTGGCCCTGCAAACCTCATATTCGGAAAGCAAAATGGGTTTTGAATGGACATGTTGTTGCTCAATTGAATCTGTGTTTGATAGTTTATTGGCGTTGTGTTTGTTTGATGCCCACTTTGTTTTCCGGATAGTAGAATGTTGTTATTTGTTGCAGCCATTTGTATTAATATTTATTGTATTTGTTTACGAGTGAAAGGATTAGATATGCATTCTGATAAAAATGGGATTTTTTTTTGTTAGAAAATTCTCTTACAAAGAACGGCTCTTATGTATTAACCGCTCTTATTATGATGTTAAAAAGATCGGTTATAAACCGATCTATTTGTGTTCCCCTTAAATAGATCACCCTTGTATAGAGTGGTTCATAACCGATCTATAAGAGGTGTTTCAACCGTTCTATTTAAGCTTTTTTGTAGTAGTGAAACTTAATGTAGAAGTAGAATAACCCAAACTTGTGTCTTATATCTTGTACTATCCACGTGACTTCGAACTTATAAATAAATCTGTGAAATATAAGTAGATCGCAACCTCTTGACAAAAATCCTCAATCTTCTATGAGACACATAACCAAAGTGATAGCAAATGTGAGGATTGAGCACCATAAGAAAAATCACACACCTTTGCTAGATTTTGACAAGTCTTCGTCACAACATTGTAAGCACGAACAAGTTATCTTCTGCCAAAGATATAATAAGAACACGCATCCATGAAATTCCACTTCAACTCCAAATAAGTCATAAACAACCTTCTCCGTAACCAATTTTAACAAATAATCCAAAAACGAGCCGTTAACCATTTAAACCAAAATCAATCCGTTAGCTTCCCCTTAAATGAAGCATCTTGTTCAATTCGAGATCCAAAACTGTGTGTTTTCTTTTCTGTCCGAGATCTTCAAAATAACCGAGAACCAAAAATATGTATTATTCGATTTTGGATAAACCTAGCAGTAGAAACATTTTCTCAGACGAAACTAACAGTATAAACTTCTTTAATACCATGCAGTATTAACCAACTGCTTATAACGCTAGCAGTACAAACTTAATACTGTTCTCCTTGGCAGTAGAAACATATAACGAGCAGTAGTAATGTAAACAAACAGCATTAACATGTAATCGTGCCCTAAGTAGTATGAATTTGTACTTAAACCTGACAGCATTAAGTCACTTCCTTAAGCAGCATAAAGTATAATCGATCCTTAACACAAACTGCTTTGCAGTAACTTTAGTCAAATCGTCTTTTAATCACCAGTAACCTTATTCGAACCAAGAGTAAAGTTACTTTTGTAAATAATATTACCAATAGACCTTGTGCTTGTTATCAATAGACCTTCTACATTAGGGTTTCATTGAAACGCCAAGCTGCTTTCATCTTGATGTCATATACTCGTAGTATTCTTTTTCAGTTAACATATAACAACTCGAATTTAGGGTTTGAAAGAAAACCCTAGTTAAAAACACAAATTTGATAAATATATGAAAAGAAAGACCCGCATTTGATGTAAATACAACAAAAAACCCTTAATAGTAACAATGATTTACAATCATAATTACAAATTACCCATAGACGCAGGTAGAGAGGACAATTGTAAACATTGCTATATCAATTTAACTCTACTCCAAACCCCAGAAAAACTATAAAAAACCACACAGAGCGATTTTTCTTGAAAATCAAGGGTTTTACTTAAAAAGGTTTCTTCCTTCTTTTCTTTCTTCTTCCAAAAAACCTTAACAAACCTAGATCGCGAGCCACATAGCTTCTCAGATACCAATTATGGTGGATTTGTTACAAACTTACAAACTCCTTAGATCTGTTTAAGCTTATATGATTAGAACCCCCCCCTTTAATCTAGGAGCCATGAAAGAAAGAATAATAACATGGCGGGAATAAAGAACAAATCAAAGTTATCATAACAATGTTTTAATAACCATCCTTTTCCTTTGCCAGATCCATCTAACGCCTCAATATTATTTTGAATAGAATAATACAGTTTACAGAATCTCAAAACATTAACAGGGATCATAGGTAAAACCTGTTGATTTAACCTTAAGTCTTCAACCACAAAACCCCTAACGACTACTTATAGGGAGGAACTTACTTGAACCAGTAAACGCCTAAACATACCAACAAACATTTTTATTGTGTGTCTTACATCCTTTTGATTACCACAAAAACTATATGACTTTAGTATCTTATCTCATTATATACTGAGATAATAGGTTTAACAAAGGAATTAAACATAATAAATCATTTAAATCATTGTAAGTTTATCTCTGAACTTTTATCTTTATTAAGGTAAGGAGATCTTCCAAAATCTTTATCTTGTATCTTTGACTAAAAAATCTTCAATAAGTTCTCCCACGAGCTTATAGAATTCTTTAATGACGATTTTAGTCCTTTTGTTTTATTCTTTTATTTATTTTGTCTCATCAAATCTAGAATCCCTACAGAAACTAATCACACGTTAGAGCATATGAGACCATAATTTTGGTTATCATGAATAATTATCTGTTGATTATGATATCAAAAACAATATTTCGACTGTAGTAAATCATAATCCTACTCGTTACTAATATTGATTCTCTTTTGGCTTGCAGAGTTGCTGGAAATAGATGGTTCCCAATGTTGGCCCAGCAAACCTCATATTCGGAAGACAAAATGGGTTTTGAATAGACATGTTGTTGCTCAATTGAATATGTGTTTGATAGTTTATTGGCGTTGTGTTTGTTGAAGCCACTTGGTTTCGGATAGTAGAATGTTGTTATTTGTTGCAGCCATTTGTATTAATATTTATTGTATTTGTTTACGAGTGAAAGGATTAGAT
The DNA here is from genome assembly GCA_026074375.1 of Tanacetum coccineum. Taxonomy (NCBI): domain Eukaryota; kingdom Viridiplantae; phylum Streptophyta; class Magnoliopsida; order Asterales; family Asteraceae; genus Tanacetum; species Tanacetum coccineum. The sequence goes on from BQNB010052954.1 coordinate 12,199, forward strand.
ATGCATTCTGATAAAAATGGGATTTTTTTTTGTTAGAAAACTCTCTTACAAAGAACAGCTCTTATGTATTAACCGCTCTTATTATGATGTTAAAAAGATCGGTTATAAACCGATCTATTTGTGTTCCCCTTAAATAGATCACCCTTGGACGTTATTTATCTCCAAAGCTTTTGCTTTATTTCAGGACAAGAAGGAGATGACTGCACCTTCTTGGGAGAAAAGGATAGCCTGTGTACTTTGCAACCATGAGAACATGGTCGAATCTTCAAAGCTTTAGAATGATGTCTAAGAATCAACTCTATAGATATGAAAAAAAGTGCCTTACGACTGCCACATGGCTACATGGCTCATATACATGCTTTACAATTTGCCCGATATAGGCATTAGAGAAGTTGCAGTTAAGGCTTTGTTTGGCAATCGTCGCTCTCAGAAGCTCCAATAATAAGATGTACGTTCATGTTTAATTTAAATATTTTTGGATTATAGAATACACCTTTTGCTAATTTACAAAAACCCATTTTCAAGAGAAGAGGATCGATTAGAATTTGTGGAAAATTTGCAACAATGAAAGATGAAGATGAGGAGCAGACAGTAAAAGCTATATGGTCAGATTACATTTTAAAGATGGTTCACGCATTCAGCAAGGCCTTTTATCTTTGGAGATCACCAAGAAGTTACAGATCATGTAAGAATATTTTTGTTATGGGTTTGAATTGTCGTCTACAAATGAATTATGATATTGTAGACGCATCTTTCTTGGATGAATGGTCATTTGATTAGTTCAAGAGCATTGTGACTAGGCCTGAATATGACCCTAAGTTAAAACAGCTAATTCATCAAGATCAGATTGTTATATTTTTGCACCTTCTTAGTTGTGCGTCCTTTTCATATTGCTGAAGGCGTTTACAATCTTCTTGAAAATTACTTAAATGAAAATCAAGCAGCTTATATATTCACACCAGATCACGGAATGAGTAATAAAGTTATCGAATTGTAAATGAGGGACCACTCTCTTTGTTACAGTTAATCATTCCTCCTATTCAAAATTTCTATTTAGATCATCTGGATATGTTTATCATACAATCTGTATGCATTCAAAATATTGCATGTTAAAATAAGTTTTTTGTATCGTGAACAACAAGAAGTCATGAGGAGGAAGAGGCGTAATTGCAGCCAGATCCAGTGCCGCCAAGATTGGTTTGTATGGCTAATTTATGTGTAGTTGATGGCCATGTTGTTAATGGTGTTCCTGAGATTCACATCGACATTGTTAAGCAACAAGGAGGAAGAGGCATAATTGCCGCCAATGTGGAGACTAATGCTCTAGATGTTCCAGAACGTGCTTGCATATATTGACACCTTCTTCTAACTGGCCTGAGGTACTTATTCATGCCTTTAAAAGTGTAATTATTTATTGGATCTCACTATTGAAATTACTTGCATTATATGTATTAGGCTGCTTAAGATGTTGTTTAGCTGAGAAGACGATAATGAGTGATGATTAGAATCAATTAGTTTCATCCCTCCTGCATGAGCTTTTTACAAACATTGCTACCACATACTCTGTATGCCATAAACTTAATGCAATTTTAGCATCTGCGAGCTATATGTATGCAGGTGTGAAATGCTTTTCTACAACTTGAGGGTGGACATTCTACACAAATCACATTTGATTTTGTAAAAGAGATGCCTAAACGAGAAACCGAAATAAGGCTGGACTTTTCTTCTCTTCTTCGGCCATTATTCTTCACATGGGTCAATTTGCAACTATTTCCCCGCAAGTAATCTTTTTTTTTCTAAGGTAACCATGGTTTTCGACCTTTTTGGCCGACTAAGTAATCTTTTTGTTTCAAGTTATCTATATTAATGTGAATACAAAAGAGGTTTTAATGAAGTTGATATTATAACTTTAGGTGTAATGTGTTTGTATAACATGTCACAGACTCACATATGCTTGCATTTTATGCTTTCTGTTATATAAAGACAATATATGATAAATTATCATTTTCGGAAGAAATAAATTATAGCCAATATATACAAATAATCAACAGATTGTCAATACATAATTAATTTTTCATTATTATGTATACGTTTTGTGCGTGCTGTGTGTATGTTTATACTTTGGATGCTAACAAGCAAATATTAAAGAGTTCTATGTGTGCATGTTTATGCTTTGTGGATAAGCAATTGATAAGAAACTTTTGTCATGCAAGATGCGTCAAGGTTTAAAATGCAAGATGTGTCATGGTTTAAAATGCTACAATCTGATTTGTGTATTTCGTTAGTTGTTTAAGTGTGATCACAGTTTGTACGTGTAGATAACTTACATTTCAACTTTGTTCAGTTTGACCAACTTGTGAAGGGGTAAAACGACCAACTCTAGATCAACGTTTACAACATCTGAATATTTTTGTTTTTGGTGCATCGTATCAACACCTAAAGGCATTAAATGTTTAACTTTTTTGTAAAAGGTTGATATGGAATTACAATAGCAGGGACTACCACAAACATAGGTAGGTTAGTTGCTAAACTAACTAAGAAACAGAAACCAAATACGTTGCAACGGGATATGCAACAGAGGCTTTAAGCATCAATTGTCTTTCACGTAAAAGATCAGCATAAGCTATCATAACAACAAATAGTTATGCCGGAAGCTTAATCAAGTAAGTTTTGCACACATTTATCAACATGTGTGTGTGTGTTCATATGTAGTGTTTGTTTAACTGATGGGTTATCTTACCCATTCTACCAAAAGTTCGGTTCAAGTCGGGTTTGGGTCGGGTCAAGCCAACCCATTTGACACCTCTAGAGAGAAGTGAGTATCGGTTCAATAGAATTTTTATTTACATCTACTTACTATTATCTATATTATTATGAATACGTGACAAAAATAAATAAATAAAAGTTGTATATAGATTTAGGCTTCTAATCATTTCTTATTTAACAATTAACAATCTTAAAACTTTTAATCTTTTATTCATTTACTACATTGGGATTTTTAAAGATACAACATAAAGTAAAAAAATGGTATTAACGTGTACTCCAATGCAACTAAACTTTTAGCTTCAACATTATGCATTTCTAACATAAATGTACTCATAAACAAAAAACATAACTATTAACTAAAGAGACAGTCTACTTTTACTCAATAAACTAAATTATTACTCACAAATTATTATTTTTTTTGAACGGCAACTTTATTAAAAAAAACTAGCAAGGAGCTAGAAAGACATTACAAAGAAATAAGATAGGGGTTTTTTAACCAATACTCCCAAGAAAAAACCCTATTACATCTACTAGAACACCATAAAAAGGACCAAGAAACAATGTCATCAAAAATCGTCGAACGATTAGGAGGCGAAGCGTCAAAGACCAACTGATTTCGAAGCCTCCAAATCCGCCACCAAGCAACATAAAAAACACCTTCTAAAATAGACTTGAGACGGGAAGAAAGTCGAAAGGATAAGAACCAAGCATCCCAATCCGAGAAAGAACAAATCTCCTGCCAATCCAAATCCCACCAACGACAAATTTTACGAAGAACAACCCGAGCCACGTCACATCGAAAGAAAACATGCTGAACATCCTCCATAGCAGCATTACAAAGAGGACACAGATGGGAATCCAACAAAACACCTCTACGGCTAAGATTGACTCTAGTAGGTAACCTATCACGACGAGCACGCCAAGAAAAAACATTAACTTTAATGGGAATGAATTTTACCCATCTCGTTGCAACATCCGACGAAGGGAGAAACAAGTCATCAATAAAGTTTCTGATGACTTTAACCTTGAACTCTCCATCTCCCGACAAATCACAAGTCCACCTATCTTTGGAAGACGAGAGGACAACCGAGTTCATAATTGAAGAAAGGTCATCCCACTGCTGCCGCTCAGCTCCATCACGCACGTCCCGGCGAAAAGAAGCTGAGACCGAAGAAGCTCCCATTTTATTAGCCACCACAATCTCCTTATCCAATTCGAGAGCAAACAAACGGGGAAACTGAACACAAAGAGGGGCATCAGCTAACCATATATCATACCAAAAACTAGTACAAGACCCGTCCCCAATCCGCTTCTTACAATGCGAAGAAAAATCAAAACCAGAATCTTTCAAAGATTTTACTTCACGTAAAATAGAGCACCAAATCGAGGGTTGATCGGTCACATGAAGATCAAACTTTGAGCCATAAATCGCTTGAATAACTTTACACCATAAAGAGCCATCGCCAGAAATGAAGCGCCACACCCACTTCAACAAAAGAGCACGATTCAACGCGAAGAAACTTGAGACACCAAGACCACCGTTCAGTTTGGACGCTAAGACATTGTCCCAAGCTACCCACGAAATCTTTCTATCCGAAGAATCAACACCGTTGAAGAACTTACTACGGATAGATTCCATAGTCTTCAACACGCCTTTTGGAACCTTAAAGATTGACATATAATAAATTGGAGAGGCCCCAAGAACGGATTTAAGAAGGGTCAATCTGCCGCCTATGGAAAGGGTTTTAACCTTCCATTTAGATAACCGGGCTTGGAGTTTGTTCACCAAGCCAACCCAAGCCGACTTCCGAGACATACACTCCCCAACCGTCACACCAAGATAACGAAAAGGAGTGTTCAAAACAGCACACCCGATCCTATTCGCCGCCTGCACAACAACATTCTGAGAAACCCCGACACCCAAGACTTGGCTCTTAGCAATGTTGATCTTAAGACCCGACGCAAGATGGAAGCAATTAAGAACTTTAACAATATTATGTAAGTTCTGTTCGGACCACTCTCCAATGAACATGGCATCGTCAGCATAAAAAAGATGAGAAATATTAACCGAGCCATGCAATTGAAAACCTTTAAACAGCCCATCATCAACAACACGGGAGAAAGAGATATGTAACGACTCCATAATAAGAATGAAAAGATAAGGGGCCAACGGATCACCTTGTTTCAACCCACAACAAAAAGGGAACTCGGACGTTGGGCTACCATTAACCAATATGGAAGCCATGGAGGAAGTAAAAGTACCACGGATCCACCTACACCAATTCGGCCCAAACCCAAACGCATGAAGAATATCCAAGAGATAATCCCACCGAACCGAATCATACGCCTTAGCAAAATCAACCTTAAAAAACATAGCTTGCTTCTTTTTTCTCTTACACCAGTTTAACATCTCATTTAAGATAAAAGGACCGTCCAATATTTGTCTATTAGCAACAAAGGCCGATTGAGTCTCGGAAACTAAATCGGATATAACAGTAGCCAAACGATTAGCTAAGACTTTCGTGATCACCTTATAAACGCATCCAATCAAACTGATAGGCCGAAAATCATTAACGAACTTAGCATCATTAACTTTAGGAATTAAGGCGATGAAAGACGAGTTACACCCCCTTGGAAACGTACCAGACTTAAAAAAATAGTCGACCGCATCGCAAAAATCCGCTCCGACAAGACTCCAATACTTTCTAAAAAATTCAAACGTATAACCATCGGGGCCAGGAGACTTATTCTCGCCACAGTTCCAAACAGCCCTACGAATTTCGTCCCTCGATACTGCCCTATCCAGCTCATCCACCTGATCCGAAGATAACCGATTATGAAAAGGAGCATTAAGTTTGAGACGATCATGACACGGTTGCTGAAATCGAACTTCAAAGTGATTCTTAAATGCCTCCTTCACAATACTCGGATCAGTACACCAAGTGCCCTCAACGAAAACACCACGAATCGACAACTGAGACCTTTTCTTATTAATAATACCATGAAAGAATTTAGAATTCTCATCTCCTTCGATAGCCCATTTGATTTTAGATTTTTGAACCAGATCCTTAACCTCCAAAAGTTTAATATCTTGCAGCCGTCGGTTTAGATCCATCCGATTGAGAAGGATGTCATCAGAAACGTTTCCCCTTTCCAAGTCTTTATCAATAGAGATCAAATCATTCTGTAGGGAATTCTTTGCGTTATGAAGATGAAACTTTTTATCTTTAACCCATAAACGAATAATAGACTTAAGGTCTTGCAATTTCTTCTTGAACCTAACCATAGCATTGGAATCAGAATGCGAAAAAGACAACCACGCATGCTCCACCATCGAATCAAAACCCTCCATCCTTAACCAAGATTGATAGAACCGAAACGGAGTCGGACCAAAATCAGACAAAACTTCCCTCAAAAGAATAGGACGATGATCGGACAAGTGACGGTCAAGACACAAAGCTGAAATAGACGGATAAAGCGAGATAATACCTTCCGTAACAAGAAAGCGATCTAATTTACTCATTTTGGAGGCTGAGGGATGCGACCAAGTAAACGAGTACCCTTCCAACTTGACATCCACAAGACCAGAAGACACAATAAACCGATCAAAACACCGTGCACTAGAAACATTGAAAGACGAACCAAGTCTTTCATCCATAGTCCGAACGTCATTAAAGTCACCCATTATAATAGCTTCGCCGTTCCATCTCCGTACAAGATTAGATAAAAAATCCCAAAGAGCCCTTTTGCTCCCAGGCTGTTGAGGAGCGTAAACCGCCACCAAAAGAATCTTGACATTACGAGGTAACCATGTGCCGTAAATAGCTATAAAATTATCAGAAATAGTAGCGCCATCTTTCTTGAAGATAGAAGCCTCCCAAATACAAAGAATACCACCAGAATTCCCTAATGAGTCACTGGCAACAAAATCAAAGTTTGAATTTCCCCATAGGGACTTTACGTCCATATGAGAAATACAATCCATCTTTGTCTCTTGCAACGCTAAAAAATTGATCCTATGCTTACAATTTAACTCCTTAACCCACTCCTTTTTCGTCTTGTGCCCAAGACCTTGAATATTGAGAGAAAGAATATTCATTTAAAAACATCTTCATCTCCTTGTGAGCCAATAATGCGTTCCATATCTTTCAAACACCCATCCAAATTATAACCCATAGAATGTCCAACCCGAACCATGTCATCCAAAATGTCAAGAATAGAGCCACCGTTATGAACTTTATGTGAAAAGGAAGAAACTGATTCTCCATTAGAGGAATCATGGACCTCCTGTGAATGGTCCATAACCTTAGCATCCACCCTAGGCATATTCACCATGTCTTCTCCATTAGTAGGACCATCTTCACAAATCTCACCAACATTAGCGTGCGTCACAGAAGTTTTAGGGGTAAAACCAGGAGGATGCGATAAAGAGGTACTCGCATCACGAACGCCTTTAGCGGGAAGTTTATTCAATAAATCATAAAAACCAAACGGATCCTCTGATTGATGTTTGTCCGTCTCCTTACCATGACCATCAACATTACATTCATCCACATTATCACTGAAAATTGTCTCGGAAACACCATCCACATTACATTCATCATCTGACTCGACATCACTATTCTGCGCCCCATCATTAAGAATTTTAGCGCCATGCTTTGATTCGTCATCCGAGGTATAAACAGACTCCTTAGGTTCAAGAAAACTCGGATTCCAAGTAAAAAGTTCCTTCGCCCGAGCCACAAACACCTTGCCTTTAAAAATCACCTTGAATTTCTCCAATATAGATTCTGGTTGTTTTGTTAAGATGCACAACCGCTTACGAGCAAAAGAGGAGCCAAAATTATCCTCGATATCCAAAGCCTCGCCCCATTTGTTACCAATCTTGGCAAACGTTTCTCGAGACCAAACATGAAGTGGGATACCTTCAATGTCCACCCAAACAACACGTTCATCACTAACAAAATCATTATAGGCATTAAGAAGCGTACAGAACCAAGAGTTAACGCCTACATGATCCAAAAACTTTTGCTTAGAACCCTCGTTATCCAATTCTATCAACACCCATAACCCACCTAAATATGACAGCTTCACATGCTCAAAACCTTCCTTAGCTAATAGAATCCGTAGGTTAGGAATGGAGTTAATATCTTTCACACGCCCCATGACATGACATGAGAGGTCACGTTCAACAACACAAGAATCATCCAAAACCAACGCCGGTGAGGAAGATACAGGAGCAACAGAGGCAATCAATGGTGGAAAGTCTCTAGCAGCAGAAACAAATGACCCAAATGTACCATGCGCATTGGATTGAGAAGGCCCCGATGGTTTTACAGGTTTGTTTGCACGTTCAAAACGGGCAACATTGGCATGGAGATGGAAACGACCAATCCAAATCGTACAAAGATTTCCAACCAAACGATCTAAATCGTTAACACGAATAAACCTGACAAAAGCAAAACGTTTACCTGCTTTGGATCTACGATTAGGAATAAAAACGTCTATCACCTTCCCATACCCCTCGCAAACCTTCCACAATTCCTTCGACCCAAGATTATCAGGAAAATTGGTTACAAAAATAGATTTAGAAATACGAACAGCTTGGTCTTCATTAGAACGTTGGACAGGCATGGTGACCAAACCTTAAAAAGAAACAGCAGACGACAAAACCCTAAAAAAAGGATTGAAGGGAGATCAAGATAAAAAAGGATTGAAAAGAAAAACAAATCAGGGTTTCAATGATAGCAAGATTAAACAGAAACAGAAACAGAGTCTAATTGATTTAAAGAGGAGAATAACAAATCTAAATTACAAAAACCCAAGATGAGAAACCCGCCTAACACGCTCGATATGAGATTAATCAATCAATGATTAATCCCAATTTCAGGGGTTATAACAGGATTCAAACAAAAGGGAAGAAGGAATTTAGATTGTTAATTTGTGGATTTTGAAAGCCATCTTTGTTAGAAGATGTTTATCAATTAGGGTTTTTGAATTGGGGGTATTTTTCTTTTATATTTGAAAGGTGTTGCAATAAACCAAAGAAATATATTTACAAAAGGTATAACAACTTTCTTTCACTTCTTTTCCATTCTCTAGAACTTACACTGTGTTCTCAAGTTGAGTAGAAAGGAGTAAAGTAAAAGAAAGTGATAAAAATGTAAAAAAAACTCATGTTCTTATTAGATGGATTAGGCTCAAGCCCGAATTGTGGGTTGTGTCTATTAGGGTTAGGGTTTTCATAGCTACGGATCAATAATGAAATCATAGCTACGGGTTTTCATTGTCTAACATGGTATCGGAGCGGGTCTGATCTTCAGACCTACGTGGCTAAGTTGAGACGCCTCCACCCCATCAAACCTTAACCCTCTCAATTATCAAAAGCCTAATTGTTAAATCACTTTTTTTTTCTACCGAGTTTTTGGATGATGCATCAAAAAAGATACGTAACAATGTTCGTGGGGTGAATCGAGTTTGTCTCGACATTACATCCAAGCCTCCGTCAAGAATTAAATGGGAGTGATTCTTGTGTGTTTTTTATTGTTTAATTATAATAGTCAAACATTGTAGCTGGTAATATATTCTATGGTTATCTTCAGTTTCTATAAATCATAAACTTTATTTAAAAAAAAAACTTTTTATTTAATTATTTTTTTTCTTTCTTTTCTTTTAATGGATACTTTGGGTTATCCAGGTTCGGGATACTTTGAATTATCCCGCAATTTGTGTTGGTGAGAATACTTTGAATTATTCTCCGTTATAGGGATACTTTGAATTATCCCGTAATTTGTGTTGGTGAGAATACTTTGAATTATTCTCCGTTATAGGGATACTTTGAATTATCCCGTAATTTGTGTTGGTGAGAATACTTTGAATTATTCTCCGAAAAATTTGGTTTATCCCGTATTAAAAAAATTCCGGTTTGTGGGTTTCGCTTGAAGATTTGTCTCCGCATGTTGGCGGATTTCTTCAAAACTAATTATGTTCCTGTGTGTAACGCTTAGTCTGCTGCATGTCACGGTTTGAAGACTCCAAAGGCTCTCTCCATTTTTCTATCCGCTACTAGATCTTCATCAATAAAGTTATGATTTTATTCCGTTAATGGTTTGTTTTATTTCTTTTTTTCTAGTTTACTACTCCAGTCTGAGCTTTCGCGATTTCGCCGCTCGGACTGCGGGGGAGTATTAGATGGATTAGGCCCAAGCCCGACTTGTGGGTTGGGTCTATTAGGGTTAGGGTTAGGGTTATGCATTGTACTCTATAAATACTGATCAATAATGAAATCATAGCTACGGGTTTTCATTGTCTAAGAGTTCTTAAGTTTTTTTTATGAAGGAAAGTGAAAGTAAATGGGTGAAAGAGAGGTGATTTTTTTACAAAATTTTCACCCCAAAAGTGGGGTGAAACATAACTTTCTTCCTCTTTATTTCTTTTACTTCCTATTTATTTACTTTGTTTTCACCTTTTTCATATTTTTTCTTGAGAACACAACATAATTTCAAGTTTTCATTCCTCCTTTCCACATTCTCACCTTAGTGTCATGAAGTCAATCTTTCGACTTCTTATGACGTCCTTACACCGATAAGGACCAATGAGACATCCCGCAAATAATAGAGGTTCACTAGTTTCGTTTTGCTTTGGACTCAGCAGGAGAGCGCCCCAACTCCCTACCACTATAGTGCCATATCGAGTTCTCTACTCATGGCATTACTACACCCTTATCGTTGGGGTACTCGAACAAGACCAACGAGAATAAACCAGGAACCCTCGCATTCATGCACGCTTCCGAGCAGAACTCGATCCTTCAGAGTTTGGCTCGTGACATTACACTCTTTTACTTTTGGTTCCTTTAGAAAAAGTGTTTAAAAATAGAGCGTAAGGTTACCACGAAGTTGCATATAGTCTTCGAGTATCTTGAATGGCCAACAAGAAGATGGAGAATTCTATAAGTCCTCTCAAATAGAAGGACTATCTAAAATGTATTTTACGTGATCAATAAAACAAGTAAAGTGAACCGTTGATACAAACAAATATAGTTTGGTCATCCACTTTAAAGAAACGATGCATGTATATATTGTCCAACCCGTTTGGACCCTTAAAGGTTCTCTAACCAACCATAAAACAAGTTATTCATCGATAATGATATTTATTCCTACTAATTAAACTTTCCTACTTATATTCTTATTTTCAGAATTTTGACATATGAAAAAAACTGACGGTTTAAATTAAAAGAGATAATTAGTAAAAATCATGGTAAATTTACTTTGGGGTTTTCTATTTTTGCCCCACCAAAAAGAGGTGCTTGTGTTAAACAAGTTGGATTTCCTCTCGCGCGTTGCAGCGGGCGGATTATATGTACAGGGTTTAATGAACATGTATAGAATATAGGCTGTTGTGATTAGTATCAAAATATGTACAATATTATTTATTGTCATCACCAGTAGTAGTAGTGCAAAAGAAAAGAGTTATAAATAGCGTTGATTATCGATGTTCAAGATGGGGGTTTCATCATTCAGTTGTTGGCATCTATGTAGCAAATTTGTGTGTGTAAATAATGGTTTTATTGTGTTGGTAATATTAACGGATTCTTGTGTTACTTACTGTTCCTTAATATGGTAGGTCTCTGGTATGTTGGGATTCAAATAGTAGTGCGTTGCTGATGTCCCAGAAAGCTGCAAACCTGCATAAGTTGGAGTATTAGTCAATGTTATTTTTGTCTTGATAGAATGCTGGTAGTGTAATAATTGAAGAAGTGTACCGTTGAATTGCTTGACCCAACAGGATCTTACGGCTATAACAATTGGTTTCTTCATAGCTTCATATTCTCTTAGGTTGAAGTTCAGCGCCATTTCATGCCAAAGTGTTAATCGAATGATGTTTCCGCTGTCAAGGGTTAAGGTTTACATGTAATGTTATTTTATTGGAAAACGGTTACTTAACTGCATCTGTGTACGAAGACGTACCTGAGGTTTTGAATGTCAATTATCCTTCGATGGTTTCGGTTTGTTGTTGCGTTTCCTAAAGTATGAAGTCTGCTGACTGCTTGCACGCGTCCGATATAGTCTGTTTTTGTAAATGGAAATTTATAAGTACGTAAATTAGTAAAGGCTAAACTTTAAATGTATTGTTACCTGTAAGCACTGCGTTTCGGACATTGAGTTTTGTTGCCAGTTCATTGTAGGAGACAAAGTTAAAGTAGTGTTCAGGGAAGTCGTCATTTGGTATTTCTTGAAGGCTTATGAACTTTCCAAATGTAAGAGAAGTTGGATTCTCCAATGTTCGCTCCCATGGGCCTGTTTGCTCACAACTGAAACTTGTAATTCTGTAGACGATGTGGAGCTGGAGTAGTTAATCGAAGTAATTTGTGTCTTGGGCATCCATGTTTTCCTGAATAGGGGTGCCCTGATATGTATGTATTTTTCAGATTATATAGTATGGATGTTGTTTATTAATACAAATGATGTTGATATAGGTATTTACTTACTTGTCTGTCTATTAGGATAGAGCAAAATCTTATTGCTTGGCGGGACCGTGCTTTGAGATCCATTTGCGGTAGACGATTGCTTTAATAATTTTATTAGAATCTGTTGGTTTTAGGCTTGCGATGTCTGAAATTTGAGGTTGCACGGCGATCATTTTGCCTTTGTTTTTGGCTGCTGTATCAGGGTAACTGGTTGTCGCCATTAGCCTGAAAAAAATAGATAATCAAAAACTAATGCACGTGCATTAGACATAATAACAAATGATCCTCATTTTCCATATAAGGAAAACCCAATTTTCACTTAACAAATCAAATCTTTCAACATATTAACCATCTCTCTGTTGGGTTAATCGTTTATGGTTCACGTGCATGCATGGCTGAGATTTGGTATTAATAAGTATTTTGGTTTTATGTTTTGTATTTTATTCAGTAGAATTGGTATTTTAGTTTGACCAAGTTTCATGGCAAAAGAATAGGAGTATATGTGGAGATCGTGGCCAGTGTACCCACATTTTACTCTATGTTTAGCTTAGTAGGTCAGTACTTCTAGTACTATTTAAGTGTCATTTTCTTTTGATTACATGTATCAGTTTCTTCCATATTGAAGTAATATACACATCAGTAACCAAAACCAGTATATCAATTCTCTTTGCTGTTTTGATTGGTGTTTGCTGGTGTGGGTTCGGGTTCGAGGGAGGGACTGATATCCAACATTTGGTATCAGAGCTGCGTTCGATTAAAGGCGGGTTTGAGAGTCGGTTTCAAGAGAGGGTGTAGCCCTTCGTTGCGGGGCGGACGCAGCAAGGAACCGGGTTTCGTCTTTAAGGGGCGTTGGGTTGTTTTGTGTTGATCAGCTTCTTGTGTGTGGAAGCTGTGTATGCAACCTTTGGTCATTTGTTCGTGATAAGAGTCTAACCGACGGAGGTGCCTGAAAAACGAACATGAAGGATCCGTCAAAGCAGGTGGCTTTGGATTTTGTTCGTTTAGCAGGTTAAAGAAAACGGTAAAAGCGGTAGCTCGTTTTCTTGATCGGGTGAATAGAGCTCTTGGAACAGGTCTGATCGGAAAAAGGGTTGGGAATGTTTTACAGCAGAAGACGGAGGCGGTAAGGTGTTTCGGGACATCCATTGTCGTGGAGGAGACGGGGAGTACCGTTCGAGACGACGGGGGTGACCGGTGATGAACATAGGCGGTCCGTAGCTGTTAGTTATGATCAAATCCGACGGCAGGTTGTAGGTTACCGAGAAAATGGGGAGATTAACCGGGTCGCGGGATAAACGGACGGGAAGAGTCGGGAAAAGCAGGTAGCTTTGATTCGGTTCGTTTGGCGGGTGAAAGAAAACGGTAGAAGCGGGTGGCTTTGTTTTCTTGATCGGTGGTATAATGCTCTCGTGTCACAGAAGTGTTATGATCAAACGGGTTCTGTGTGGTGACAAACAATAGTCGGGTGCTGGTTAACATTATGGCGTTGGTAGTTCGAACCGAGATGACTTTGGGCGTGGCCGGGGAAGAGGCCGTGGGTCCGTGAGGGGTCGAGATGGTTGTGAACGTGCCCAACGTGATGCCATGGTAGATGTTACGGGTGTTGTGAAGAATCAAAAGGGGTTGAGCTAAAGAAGACTTTGGACGTGACGAGGTGAAAGTCGGGTGTCCGGAAAATGTCTTGCTCGCTGCTATGAATGAGTTGCGCGAATAAACGATTAAGGGGGTGAATGTTGGATTAATCGTTTATGAGGTCACGTATGCATGGCTAGACTTGCATGTATATATTGTGGTTTTATGTTTTATGTTTTACTTATTGGTTTATGTTTGAATTGGTATAGTAGTTTGACCGAATTTCATGGAGTACATGTGGTGAGTTGGTCAGTAGGTTAGTTGGGTTGTGTCCTGGTTTTTAGCTAGACCAGTTCTACACGTTTTGTGTTCATGTAAGGCTATAAATAGAGCCGTATTATCTATGAATAAAAGTACCCCTTTTCCTGATATATTTCCTTTACCTACTGTTCAGTTACATACACATATTTGTGAGTTTCTAATTGATCAGTAGTGCAGCTTCAAATCTACAATTTTAAGGTTTTTGTAAATCACTGGAAGAGATGCTATCAACAAAACAAACTAGATGAGATCATCTTTCCAGATCTCAAACACCAACTGGATCCAAGTTCTGTCGAAACATTTGTAGACATTGCATATCAATGTTTACAGAAAACTCGTGAACAACGGCCAACAATGTCTGTTGTTGTGGAAAAACTTAAAGCTGCACTTGAATTGAAGGAGCTTCATGATCTGAAACTTTATGAGTATCGAGAGATACTTAAGGTTGCGGATCCTCCTCTGATCTACAACTCTCTGAAGGAACTGAAAGCTCTTGTCTCCAAAGGGTTCTCCGTTAATAGGGGCAAAACGGTAATAAGTTACGTTGCATGCTATGTGTTATAGCTCACGCATTCAAATGAAGGCTTTTTTTTTGTGCAGAAATTACATTTTCCGCTACCAGAAAAAGGTCATGTATATTGTTGATATCCAATTAAGTAATGTATTTTTTAATTAATGGAGATGCAGTGGCTATCAATAAATGACAAGGGAGAAGTCTGTGAAAGAATAGGCATTGAAGCCTGTTTGAAGCAAGATGAAACTGATGATTATAATTTACAAGATGTGTCTGACAATCATAATTCAAGGTGAGTTGTCCTCCTAAACCCATCCACTACAAGAAAAAATATAAAGAAACCATTTTTCCATATTTTTTACACACTTTTTCGAAACTAGTAAAAATATTCTGAGTTTATTTTTAAGGTTTTGAAACTAATGAAATTTCGTAAGTATCATTCTATGCTTCTTTTTCATGCAGGTTCCCACGCTTTCACTACAACATTCGATGCTTTCCCCAGCAACATTCCAACCTTTTCGCCAGCGACATGTTGCTGGGGAAACATATCCCCAGCGAAATGTCGCTGGGGAAAAGTTGATGGGGTAAGCTCGATGGCAAAACGTTCCCCAGCGACAATCCCCAGCGAAAAGTGGGCCCCACGTATTTTTTGGTCAAAGAATTGGTGCCACGGTGGCAGTATCTTCCCCAGCGACATGTCGCTGGGGAAAAGTCTGATTAAAACAAAATATTTATAGTTAATAATAAAATCTTAAGTTAATTGCAGACTTTTCCCCAGCGACATGTCGCTGGGGAAAATCCCGCTAAAGGACAAAACTCTCGAGGCGAAAAGCGTTGAAAAGTCAAACTCAAAGGGACCTTTCCCCAGCGACATGTCGCTGGGGAAAAGTCTGCAATTTTTTTTTTATATACAGCCTGCACAGCAGCATTTCCAGATTTTTTCCGGAAAAAATCTACCAAAACCTGTATACACTCACCACAACTTGTACCAAAACACAAATACAAAGTAAACGCATCTCGCAATACAAAATACACCACAACTTGTACCAAAACCAAAATCTAATATAGGGAAATCGGCCAAAAGCCGAATATGTACACATGATAGTTTAGGGAAACAAGCGTGATGTAGCATACTAGGGAAACAAGTCAATAGTCCACAAGATAAACATAAAGAAATAATGTACCATACTAATGAACATATAACACGACTAACTCGTGTCATCGCCACCATCCTCACCCCCCGTATCATCACCATCCTCTCTATCACGCGCGCGACTCCCGCCACTCCCGCTGGCTCCACCTGAATCATACCGAGCAAAAGCATCCGCGAACCTGTTGTCGCTCCTCATCAAGCTCATCATGAAATCGACATCCCTGCTTCTGTCAACGGGTGCGGTATAGCTCAGCCTAGAGCGGACGTATCCTGGCATTACCGGACCCACGCCAGGAATGTGGCCGCGAAGCTTTCCGCCTCGGACCATCGCGTTGATTTCTGCAGTGGTGTGCTCACCCGTCGCCTCGAGCTCCCTCATCCTATCCTATGTAGTGACAATAACACAAGATAGTAAATATATTAGTCGGGTTGCTACATTATTAATCGATGATTCATTAAAGTATGGTTTGAAAGAATACTTACATACATCCGGAGAGCCTCAGGATCTTGGAATACACCGTTAACGGTGTGGAGACGATAGAACGTGTCGATCTCTGATGGTTCCTCTTGGGTTGCCGACGTCATTTTCTGTACATACACACGCATATAAGATCAATCTAATTAAAAACGACAAATCTTAACACACCAAAATGTATAATCAGATATATATATGTATGTAAAATCAATAATAATAATAATAATTACCATCAGATGTCGAGTGAGAGGGATCGACCGAGATCCATGGCGTGATACCACTGTGCTCTTGGACCGATTCAGCCTATTTGTTTCGGCTCGCTGGGCGTTGGCAGGGTCATTCCAGAAGTTGATGTATTTCTCCCACTCATCATCCGTGTACTCATCGGGTTTGCCCCGCCTGATCCGATCCAAATCATAAGCTCCAGTCTCGGGGTCTCTGATCCAATGCTCCCTCTTCAAGGTTGCCTTGTTGGTGTTATATGATTTTCCAAACTGAGCCTGAATGTATCCTTCGATTCTAGGCCATCGCTCGGATCTCATATGCGGCTCGAGGTTATACGTAGACTGCAATCATATACAACACATTGAAAACAGAGTTAGAAATATAATTTATATATTTATTTAAATTTGTTTATTTATTTATATGATATAAATAAATAAACGAATTTAGATAAATATACACAATTAAATAAATGAACACGATAATTAAATAAACATAAAAGGATAACTGACCCCAAGAGTGGCCATCAGCCTCGCCTTGTCCCCCGCGGGGACCTTCTGCCAGGAAGGGTATACAAAGGTTATACTCCCAATCATATCCCGGAAGTAGTTTTCCCCACTTAGTCGAGTAGGGGCCGGTAAGGACCAACCGTGTTATCAGCCACGGTCGCGAAACCCGATCTCGATGTGGCGGCCTTTATTTAAAAGGCCACCGATCCTTAAATAACTTGGTTCCGGGTCCTTCCCGGGTTCTTTCCTGCCGGCTTTCACGCCAGCCCAAATTGGGATTTCGCTTTCCTTTTCCTGCAAAATACAAGTGAGTGATTAAAGTCATAAAGGTTCAAGGCTAAGCAAGTTCAATATATGTATCAAATTGATGCTTTATTATAATAATCCAGAAATTCTTACTCTGGTTGATGAAGCAAACCCAGCGCACAACCGAATGATGTAGGAGGTGGACGTGAAAGGTTCCTCAACCACCACCGTCCCCGCCATGTTGCTCGTGCTAAATCAGCCATCTGTACAAGTTTATAAATTAGCATAAAACATGTAGAAATTCATGAACAAAATAATTACAAGCATCACAAATCCAAATATCCAAATAAATTTACACATTTAAACAATCCACAACAATTTTTATTTATTCATTCAATTCTTTCTAAATATTTTAAGTGTTTTGCAAGTTACAACCATAAAAAGGTGTAATCTTCTTCTTCACTTAGAATAAACTTTCTCAACACCTATCCTCATCATTGATGAGGTCTTCAACATCAGAATCTGCTAAATCATGAGGAAGGGGTCTTTTCATATCGCTATATATCATCGTCTTCGCCAGGAACATCAATGATATCTGGCGGTGCGTCAACCTCCGTTGATTTCACCATCTATTTGCATAAAATATAAGAAGGTGACATTATCCAAGTCATTCCCCACTAGTAGAAGGTGGGTAGATCAGAGAGTTGTCCAAATGTTAATATCAGGTTTCGTTTCTCTCACGATGACACCCTGTTGAAAAAACTTTTTATGATTAACATGTTCGACGACCTTCACGTTGGGTTTGGCCGGATCTTCAAGGTAGAAGACTTGTTTAACTTGTGTTGCGGAGACATGTATTGATCATTTTTTTTTTCCACCATCACCAAGAGCGATGATTTTGTGTCATTTCCGTTCTTAAAGTAACGTTTCTGTGTCTCTACCATTGTTGAGAGTGTCGAACCACTTAACTCTGAACAACGACAACTTTGAACGACAAAATATTTAAAACTCGAGGATTTCTGAAGCTGACATAAAGAATTTCCCCGTCAGGGCCAGGCGCACAAATGCCGCTGTTTTGAGTTGTGCGACGTTCATCGCGGCTCTGCACGACATACCTCACACCATCTACTACGCAAGCGTTTACTGACATTGGAGTCCTGATGGTACATTTGCCAAGCGAAATACTCGGTGGTTGTGCTAAACCTCTGGGGTCTTGGAGATGTTTGCGTGACGTTCACAATCTATGAAGAAGATATGATTAGATAGAGAACAAAAAATATGATATTGTTATTTTTACACTTAAGTACACAAAATAAGTCTAAGTTTACCAGCGTCCTAAACCAGCCGGTGAATTCTTCTAGCATGTTTTTTTCTGGAAATAAACTGAAAAACGTTCATGGTATTAGAATAAGTCGTCGAAATGATAAGTTAAGAAAAAAAAATTACAAAATTAAAAAACGCGTACCTCTGGAACTGGGCCCGGTACGTGTCGATCTCAGGACTGTTGTGAAGTACATACCATCTCGCTTTATTGAACTCTTTGGCACCAAAAGGAGGAAACGACCGTAAACCAATCGTATTGCATACCGACCGGAAACTGTAATGACACGGTTGGGGGAGGGGGGTCACATTACCGTTCGGAGACGATTAAATTCGTGTAAATCCGAAAATTGAGAAACTTAAAGTAATCTTCTTCTTGCAACATAACCCTCCGACGATCGGAACCACTTCGCTTTGCTTTATTTCTTACACTATCCTTTTTAGCTTCTTCATGAATCTTTCAAATGGAAACATCCACCGGGGGTGAATAGGCCCGCCTTCAAGAGCCTCTAGAGCTAAATGGATGGGCAAGTGAATCATAATGTCAAAGAAAGCAGGAGGATATATGCGCTCAAGCTCGCATAGAATTTCAACCACCTTGACCGAAGCTTTCAACATGTCATCCCTCCATCAAAGTTGCGGGGGGGGGGGGAAGAGCATGAGTCTGCTTAAAACAAGAAGATAGCTCGATTATTGGTTTTGCATATTTATCGGGACAAGTAATTTTGTAGTCCATAAGGAAGTAAACGTTGCATCATATATGGACAGTCCATGAGACTTCAGGCCCGGTTATATTTGTTTCATTATCGGTCACTTTTGTGTTGAATGTGTCCGATTCCCATCTGGTAGTCTTAACTACCTTTGATTTACTGACAAAACTTTTTCTGGGTCTCTGGTGTGAAAGAATACGCAGCTGGGGCACTTTCACGATCTTCCTGTGGTTTTTGGTGTAGCCACAAGGTCTTCGAATGCCCAATTTTGAATGTCTTGTCTTTCCTTGGCGGGTGTCTATGGATGTGTCATTCTTTAAACAGTGATTCACAAGATGGCCTCCATACACATTTTTTTGATTGCATGATGTCTTTAAATTGTGTCTTAGTGAAATAAAAGACCAATACTCAAGCTCGTAAAAAATAGGACCGTTAGTCCAGTTAAGCTCGACTTCAAACATTGGTTTTATCTTCACACCCCAATGTTTCTGATGTTTACCCGGCCTCACGCTGTTAGCAATCTAGCGATGCTGAGCCAGGACTTTAATCCCTAGGCATATTCTTTAGGAGGGATTCTGTGTTCAGTATCGCCTAATGAATTCACGTTTCTTTTCCTTTTTTTCCCCACCTCCTCTACTTTTTTTCTCACTACAGTGAACTCCTCATTTTTTTTTTTTTTTATTTTTGGGGCTTCCTTAGAATCTTCTGTGGCCAACATAAAGCTATTTTGTTTTTTCACGCCAATTGATGGAGTGTCTTCATTAATGTAGGGCATGCCTTGTATACCTTGCCCACTCCTCCACCCAGACAACTACTTCGGACAGGAAATTCATTTATGGTCCATATAAAACCATCGCTCTCATATTGAAATTTTGTCCTGAAACAATGTCTGTAGTCTCAACACCTTTCTTGTCCCATAAAACCTGCAGGTCCTCAATCAAAGGCCTCAAGTAAACATCAATGTCCTTGCCCGGGGATTTAGGGCCAGGAATTAACAACGTCAGCATAAAATTACTTTCTTTCATACATAACCACGGAGGCAGATTGTATGTTGTCAATATCACCGGCCACATGCTGTACGTCTGACTAAGGTTGCCGAACGGATTGAAACCATCAGCACACAACCCTAGTCGAACATTTCTTGGTTCTTTTGCCAAAACTGGTATACTTCATGTCAAACTTCTTCCAAGCTCCACCATCAACCGGGTGTTGCATCTTACCGGGCTCCGTACACTTTCCAGTAGCATGCCAAATCATGTCTTTTGCAGTGTGTCTAGACTTGTACAAACGTTGTAATCTAGGAATGATCGGAAAGTAACGCAACACCTTCCTAGGAACTTTCTTCCCCGGTGTGTCACTGTCTTTCCATCTACTCGTATTACACACCGGACAGAATTGCAAATCTTTGTTAACTTCTCCCCGAAATAAGCAACAATCGTGTTCACAAGCATGTATCGACTCGTACCCTAACCCGATCGTTTTAAATGTCTTCTTTATGGCAT
The DNA here is from genome assembly GCA_026074375.1 of Tanacetum coccineum. Taxonomy (NCBI): domain Eukaryota; kingdom Viridiplantae; phylum Streptophyta; class Magnoliopsida; order Asterales; family Asteraceae; genus Tanacetum; species Tanacetum coccineum. The sequence continues at coordinate 32,975 of BQNB010052954.1, forward strand.
AGTATGACGGTGGGAACTTGTATCCTTTACTTTCGGGTAATGCATATTGTAACCACTCTAACATTTCATTGAATATAGAATCCGTCAATTTACCTTTAACCTTAAAATAGGTAAACTTTGCCATAAAGTCTAATCGAGTCACATGGTCACAACCGGGGTACAGCGCCTCGTTGGCACTGGAATATAACTCTTCAAACTCGTTACGTGTAGCTTGAGTCGGTTCGTTACTTGTCTCACCAATATCTCCTTGTGTTGGTTCATTGTGTTCATTATTCGGAGGAATATAGCTAAGATCATCGAGTAACGCTGTCATGTCACTCATGAGAGGCGGTGGCGTAGGTGTAGCTTGAAGCGGTGGCGTAGGTAGAGCCGGTTCACCGTGCTTGTCCCATACGGTATAAAGTGGGTCCCACCCGTTATCGGTAATATGATCTCCAATCCATTCGATGGGTTTGAATAATATATTTCGACATCTTTTGCATGGACATCTAATTTTCCCCGCACTATTCACTAACGGCGTGCAATGAGCGACGAATTTTTGGACACCGTCATAAAATTCTCGGGAACCACGCGGTTTTTCTAACCAACTCTTATCAGCGAATACCATACCTGCGTTTTATCTATACATTTAGTTATTACATGGAAGGCAACTATGGAAGGCAATCCTAGATGTTTTCTTCACCTAGTGCAACTATGGAAGGCAATCCTAACCCACTCTTTTAATGATTCGTCTCATATATGAATGCGTATAACTGATTTAGTATTTGAGAAAATTTCGGCAGCATTTCCCCTAAACTCCCCAAATATGTGTTTAAAGACATATTCGTAGGAGTAAAGGAGAAACACTGTCGAAATTATCTTAAATAGTAAACCAATTATACGCATTCATATCCTAAATGAGACAAAACATTAAAAAAGCAGTCCTAAAACTGGGGACTTTCTGAAATTAATTTCTAATAAATTAATTTCGGACGGGTTTTCTATAGGATGATCAAATTCAGACAGGGATTTTCTGAATTTAATCTCTAAAATCCTAAAACAATCATAAAGGATAAAAAAAAAGTTTTTACAATCCCTAACGTTATTAAACCCGCTGCCCCGCCAACAAAAATTATGGTTAAACAAAAATTAATAAGTTTTTACAATCCCCGACGACATGTCGCTGGGGATACCTAAAGGATAAAAAAAAGCACACCTTATTAAACCCGCTGCCCCGCCAAAATCCGCCAACTGCCCCGCCAAAAACCCGCTGTCGTCACGCTACTCCACAAATACCAATAATTATCATTTTAGAGGATTAAAAGAAAAAGAATTAAACTTTTAGAGGAGGAGGTGCTCGTGTGTGGTGGGTTATGCCGTGGTGGTGGCGATGAGTGGTGTGGTGGTGGTGATGGTGGCGATGAGTGGTGTGTGGTGGTGGTTTTTTTGATGATAAAATCGTCAAAGAGATGTTTTTTTTGTGTTTTAATCGGTTTTGGTCGTCTGTGAGAAAAGCAGACCTGTTTATGATAAGGTTTTTTCCCCAGCGACAATCCCCAGCGACATGTCGCTGGGGAAACTTTTCATTTTGTCGTTTTGCGAAAATGGCGCGTTATTGAAAAATTATGGAGGGCTAAACGAAAAAACTTCCCCATCGATTGAAATATTTTCCCCAGCGACATGTCGCTGGGGAAAGTGTTATCTTATTAAAAATTATGTTAAATTGTATACATTTATAAATATAAATACTAATAAGTTTTTTATAATTATGTATCTTATAAATAATAACTAATTTTTTTTATTATTGTTTATATAATGATATGGTTTCTCGTCATTCGGATCGAGCATCCGGTTCAGTCGGTTTGGTTTCTCGTTCACCATACGAGTTAGGGTTACACATAAAGGTTTAACGTTATAAGTAGGTTTACACATTAAGGTTCAATTGTAGAGCTAGGGTTACACATTAGAGGTTCAATGTATATTAGGGTTACACATAGAGGATTCAATGAATGAGTTAAGTGTACACATTAAAGGTTCAATTATAGTTAGGTTTCACATCATCGTGAGATAATATGGAAGGGGGGGGGGGGGGGGGGGGGGGGGGGGGGGGGGGGGGGGGGGGGGGGGGGGGGGGGGGGGTGAAGTTGGATCCTAGTGATCATGTTTCGACTTCGGTTATGATTCATAACATAAGGTAGGGTTACACATTAGAGGTTCAATGTATGAGCTAGGGTTACACATTAGAGGTTCAAGTTTATGAGTGGTCACAATAGAGGTTCAAATGTATGAGTTAGGGGTTACACATTAAAGGAGTTCAACTGAAGAAGCTAGGGTTCCAACATTAAGGTTCAATTTATAAGTTGTTTGTATCATTTAGCATATCGATATTGAAAACCTCATGATGTATTTAGATATAGGTAACGTATTGTAGTTTCACCGTACGAGTTACGGTTCAAACATTGTAGTTCAATTGTATGAGTTAGGTTCAACATTATAGGTTCAAATGTAGATGATATAGGGTTTCAACATTAAGGTTCAAATGAAGAGTTTAGGGTTCAACATCATCGTGAGATAATATTGAAGTTGGATCCTAGTGATCATGTTTCGACTTCGGTTATGATTCGTAACATAAGGTAGGGTTACACATTAGAGGTTCAATGTATGAGCTAGGGTTACACATTAAAGGTTCAATGTATAAGGTAGGGTTACACATTAGAAGTTCAATGTATGAGTTAGGGTTACACATTAAAGGTTCAATGTATGACTAGTTGATTGATTAGAAGCTAACACGCATATTTCCATATTTCAAAGCCCATCTTATGATATGTTACGGTTATACATTAGATGTTCAACGGATTTCTTTAGTGAACATCATTTCTTAAAAACTATAGGTAGATAACTTCCTCCAGAAGCCAAAATACCGCGCGCATTTTGAAGATTATGTAGCCCATCGAAAGAGTATTTGCCGGTGTGGTTCGACCCACCAAGATACGGGTCTATGTCATGTTTGACAACAAAGGGGATGCGTACCATTGGGTATGTTACGAATCATAACAGAAGTCGAAACATGATCACTAGGATCCAACTTCAATATTATCTCACGATGATGTTGAACCCTAACTCATACATTGAACCTACAATGTTGAACCGTAACTCGTACGGTGAACCTATTATGTTGAACCCTAACTCATACGTTGAACCTATAATGTTGAACCCTAGCTCATACAAAGAACCTATAATGTGTAACCCTAACTCATACATTGAACCTATAATGTTGAACCCTAACATTATAGGTTCAATGTATGAGTTAGGGTTACACATTAAAGGTTCAATGTATGACTAGTTGATTGATTAGAAGCTAACACGCATATTTCCATATTTCAAAGCCCATCTTATGATAAGAAACAACATCATCATGAGATAATATTGAAGTTGGATCCTAGTGATCATGTTTCGACTTCTGTTATGATTCGTAACATACCCAATGGTACGCATCCCCTTTGTTGTCAAACATGACATAGACCCGTATCTTGGTGGGTCGAACCACACCGTCAAATACTCTTTCGATGGGCTACATAATCATCAAAATGCGCGCGGTATTTTGGCTTCTGGAGGAAGTTATCTACCTATAGTTTTTAAGAAATGATGTTCACTAAAGAAATCCGTCGAACATCTAATGTATAACCGTAACATATCATAAGATGGGCTTTGAAATATGGAAATATGCGTGTTAGCTTCTAATCAATCAACTAGTCATACATTGAACCTTTAATGTGTAACCCTAACTCATACATTGAACCTCTAATGTGTAACCCTACCTTATGTTACGAATCATAACCGAAGTCGAAACATGATCACTAGGATCCAACTTCAATATTATCTCACGATGATGTTGTTTCTTAATAAACAACCTTTTTGCACCCTCGTTAAAACGTGGTTTGTCCTTAGGTTTACGATTAGGTACAACACGGTTTCTTGGTCCAGTTGCTACCGGAAAGTGTACGGACTACTTGTTGAACCTATAATGCTCATACGTCCCTTGCTTACATTGCATTTAATTATTTTCATCATTAAACCTAGCTCATACGTTGAACCTATAATGTTGAACCCTAACTCATACATTGAACCTATAATGTTGAACCCTAACTCATACATTGAACCTACAATGTTGAAGATTATGTAGCCCATCGAAAGAGTATTTGCCGGTGTGGTTCGACCCACCAAGAGACGGGTCTATGTCATGTTTGACAACAAAGGGGATGCGTACCATTGGGTATGTTACGAATCATAACAGAAGTCGAAACATGATCACTAGGATCCAACTTCAATATTATCTCACGATGATGTTGTTTCTTAATAAACAACCTTTTTGCACCCTCGTTAAAACGTGGTTTGTCCTTAGGTTTACGATTAGGTACAACACGGTTTCTTGGTCCAGTTGCTACCGGAAAGTGTACGGACCACTTGTTGAACCTATAATGCTCATACGTCTCTTGCTTACATTGCATTTAATTATTTTCATCATTAAACCTAGCTCATACGTTGAACCTACAATGTTGAACCCTAACTCATACATTGAACCCATAAGGTAGGGTTACATATTAGAGGTTCAATGTATGAGCTAGGGTTACACATTAAAGGTTCAATGTATGAGCAAGGGTTCACATTAGAGGTTCAATGTATGAGCTAGGGTTACACATTAGAGGTTCAATGTATGAGCTAGGCAAGGATAAGGATACTAGAGGGACAATTAGAGATGGATAAGGATAATAAACGTTAATCGATTTGGTCATTCCGTGTATTATGATTACATATAGTGGTAGCTAGGAGTAAAATTCAGTTAACTTTGAAGTAAATTTAGTTAGTATGTGGAATATTGGACCGAAAATAGCCTAAAAAACGTAGTTTGTTTAAAAGTCAAACTCATATCCCCAGCGACATGTCGTTGGGGAAACTAAGCCCGAACCCGAAAATATGTTAACTTATAAACGGGCCAGCCTAATAAATAAGCCTGTTAATTTTCCCCTGTGAAATGTCGCTGGGGAAACTTGTACAGTTTAAACGCTACAACAATTATGGACTAATTACGCACTTAACACTGAACAAAAGTATCCCCAGCGACATGTCGCTGGGGAAACACTGGCAGGATAATTTCCCGCTTAGATTTTCGCTGAAATTATTTATTAAATTTCATGAAAATATTCCCCAGCGACATGTCGCTGGGGAAAATGTTTGATAACATTTGACTAAAGATTCAACGAGAAAAAATGCCACGTCGGAGTATTTTGTCGTTTAGCGGCTTTTCCCCAGCGACATATGTCGCTGGGAAAAAGGGCGCTGGGGAAAGGGGCTTTTGTTGTAGTGTTTTATAGAACAAATAAAAAAGGATTCAAAGTACATATGAGAACTCAATTCTTGACCTCATCAATCAGATACACAGTGAGCCTTGTCTTACGCAAGGATGACTCTTCTAAGAAACAAATGTATGTAGCTCTCAGATACAAATTAGAAGGGGAGACAAAAACTTCTATTGTGTACCTTGCAACTACAGAAAAAGATAATCGCTCTTTTATTGCCGAATTTTATCAATTCACTAGCAACGGGAGAACTTTTGATATTGACATTGTGTTTGAAGATCATAAAGACGATTTAGAAGTAGAAGGCATCTTGTTTCATCCCCTTGAAACAGTAAGTTGACAAATACTGGGACGGGTTATTCAACTTAGTCTTTTATCTATTACTCCCTCCGTCCCATATTAAGTGTCCACAATGGAATATTTTAAGTCTTTTTTCCTCAACTTTGACCATAAATATTTTTTTTTGTGTTATATAATATTGAACGAAAATTCTACCAACGAAAAATATATTCAAAACTCTATCCATTCATATATCTTGCATCAAGTATCATATAACATAAGAAGAAATCATTAAGGTCAAAGTTGAAGAAAAAAGACTTTGAAAAAGTCAAGTGGACACTTAACGTGGGACGGAGGTAGTATTATGGTTTCAATGTTTGGAACTTTCTTACAATAAAGCACCAGAATATTACTGTATTAGATTAGAGGTAGCAGAATATCATGTTGGCGGGTAGTTCGGGCTAGGTGTTGGAGGTTTTGAGGTAGTTTTTGCGTTTAGGCTTTATAGGTGCCTCTTGGGAGTTTTGCCTTTTGCGTTTTCCTTTACCTTGCCTTTAGGTGTAGCCCCCCTTAGCGTTGCCCAGTTTTATTCTTGTTGCTTTCCTTTGTTGTTTTTAGCTCCTTTTCTTGCTAGCGTTTTTCCTAGTTGCCTTGCCCCTTTGCGTTTTGCATTGTTATTTCTGATTGGTCGTTTATGCTAGTGTTGCCGTTGTCCCTTTTGCGCTTTTTATTTTCTTTTTTATGTATTCTCCTACGGCTTTTGCTTATATTTGCTTTAGTCCTTTTTCCCGTTTTTCCTTTGATGATTCACCTATCTCCTTGGTTGCGTGTTGGTTTGCTTCCGTCTTTTGCTTATTTTCTTCGCTTATTTTCTTTGATGGTTCTTTGCCTATTTGCTTTGATGGTCCTTTGCCTATTGGATTGGTTTGCTTGCTTGTTTGCTTTCGTCTTATGCCTTTGTTTCCTTATATATCCGTGTTCTCCCACATACACACTTACACTGGCGGATGTCTCATTGGAAGCGGTCTCTCTACTTTCTGGTATATCCCAGGGTAGGGGTAGGATCTGTCTACATTCTACCTCCCCCATACCCCGCCCCGGCGGGATTGGGTTTGATGTTGTTGTTGTTGGTGTAGAATATCATGTTGAGTTTGGGTCGGAAATGTGTTATTTTTGAGAAATTGGGCTCGGTTCGGGTTTGGCAGTTTGGATCGACCCACTATTTTTTGGCTTTCATTTGAATGTCATAAAAATCAAAAAGTAATAATATATAGTTCAATCAGTTAAGAGTATCTCCATTCCTGTTATAAAGAGACTCCTTATCAGCTAGCATGATCAAGAATGTTGATTGGTATTTGTAATTGTAATATAATGAACTGGCTAATAGAACTTAACAGAATTGATTTAATATAAAACTTCCATGTCGCAAGATGGTAGATGAGTTACATTTGATGTCTTGATGGGCTGGAAACAACTCGAGCTTCAGCTATCTTATTTTTGGGGATTGGGTAGAAAATGGTTGATATTTGTTTATATTTCATAGGTTGAACATGAACAAGTGTTAAGAGGAAAATAATAGTCCACAGTGGAGAATGAAGAAGGATATCTTCTCAAATCTTTTAAAAAGGTTCAACGGTCAAGAGGTACATCTGATATGAA
>BQNB010052955.1:0-15016 GCA_026074375.1 Tanacetum coccineum
TATTTTATCTATAAATTCATTACCTTGTGCACCATTAGATACAATAGTACTATCGACGTTGATTCAATTCTTTTCGATTCCACAGACATTATATCATATCATTTATTGAGATCTCAATGATTTTTTGTACATGATGTTCTTATAGAATCCTCTTTGTCTAGTGCCTTAGAAGGAGATTATTATGAGGTCTTTATTACCTCGATATGAGCATCTTAACCTCGTGCTCCATTTATATATAATTCAAGTAATTTTTATTTAGAAATTTTCTTCTGTCACACAGTAGGCGTGCCATAAAATCATTACCAATCGTTGGTTTTCTAGTTGGGACACATATACAAGGTGGAGCATTAGCAGCGTATAAAAAATCTAGATACCATGTTTAGATCACCAAACATGTCTGATATTTTCTAGATCAAAAAAAATGAATTATAATTTAAACTTCAAGTTCAATATTTGATAGTGTTATTCTATTAGTTAAAATAACATGCGCCATAAACCATGCATTAATTATGCTCTCATAATTATTGCTTTGCAATCAATTGAAAGCGTTTTATAAACGCTTCAACAAAAGCAATTCACTTACAGAGTCCGTTAATTACCAAATACGTGGAATTACTCACCATCATTTTTAAAGAAATAATATGGAAAACGTGTTGGCATTGTTATAAGCGAAGCTACTAATTATGCTAACTTCATGTTGCGTCTTTCATGATCATTTTGACGATGCACCGATTTTAAGATCAAAATGACACTTGTATAGGCCTAGAAATGTCTCCTTTGGATATTTTCCTAAAATTTTAGGGAATGAGCCCTTACTTTTATTTGGTGTTGATATGTGAAGTATTAACTTTTATTGAGAGCAATAAAGACAATAAAAATCATCTTTGAAGAAGTGCTTAATTACACATATCTTTTACCTCTCGACAGCGGGTGCGCCAAAAATTGATTCGTCAAATAGTATACTATATAAAATACTACTAGGCAAATCCAAACTCTTCACCCTTGACAAAGGTGAAAAACTTGGCACATAAATAAGCTAATTTAAACCACGGATGTTTTACGCTTGAACTTGACTTTATATTAAATTCGTATAAAATGGATAATTTTTATACATCATCACGCCATACTATTTGTTTCTCCAATAAAACTTATTTAATAACTTTTATAGTTTCTAAAACAATAATAAATTTAATATAAAACACTTTATATTTCAATATAAATCACTTATGTTATTTCCGAAAATTCAATAGAACAATGTTCTATATTAGTGCAGTAACACTATTTGCAAAAAAGCATATACACCTTAGCGATGATTGTATTGAATAAAATATTCATTGGTGGAAAGGTGATGAGGTATAAGGCTTTCACTAATGATGAAATTTCTCATATAGCGGAAATGTTAATATCCCCACCTCTCTAGCTCGTGTTTGGGAAGCGGTCATATGGACTTCCGGGTACTTCATTTGGAAAGAGAGAAATGTGTGTGTGTTCGGTAAAAAATGTCAAGTACTAATAAGATTGTTCAAGACATCCAACTCAAAAGTTTTGAATGGATTGTGAGAAGATCAAACAAGTATAAAGCGATAGATTGGCAACAATGGGTATGGGATCGTCAAAATATAGGGAATTTAAGAGTAAATCTTGATACATCAAATTTTTTTAGTTTGTGCTGCAGTGAGGTCTGCAATACAAGTGAGGTCTGCAATTCTTTTGTGTGTTCCTGTGGCTGCTGCATAATTCTGGTTTGAAGTCACTGTGTTTGGCAATTAATTTAGATGGGTCTGCACTAAAAAGTTGAAAGACACAATATTGTCTTTGTTTTCCCTTTGCTACTTCTATTGGGTCGGTCAAATGGTGGGCCAGTTTCTTTAACAAGAGACTTGGGGGGGGGGGAAAAAAAAGGTAGGTGGGTGGGGGGGGTGAATGCTTTCGCCGCATGACATAGGTTCTGATGAGAAACTAGTTTTAATAGTCTAGATTAGGGATGTCTTTGTTTTAGTGCTTTATATGTTTTTGTTATGGTTTGTAGCTTTTGTAAATTATTTGTGTTCGTCGCATCATTCTTTTTTATTGCTTGTTAAGAAATTAGTTGTCATTTATATTTTTGGTAATCTTTTTGTTTTGAGTTTCTATATAAGTTGCCTTTAAAAAAATTTAAAACAAACTTCTCGCGTGCAAGCAAATAAATGACATAATAAATGAGCCACACATATCCATATACCTATAATATAAGATCATTGAAACACATGTTGCTCATCCATTCATTGATCGCCACATAAGCACATTACCCGACGACACGTGTACATTGAAAGTATAAGAAATTGCTTCTTTTTTTTGAAAAATTATCCCAGAGAAACAAATCCATTCTCACCTAAAATGCATGGCACCCCTATCCCTTGCTTTTTGACCTTTGGGAGAGAATACAAATTTTCAAGTGTACCATTTTTTCAACATCAAATAGTAGAGAACTCTGCGACACATTTTAACCCAACAATAAACAACCGGGTAAACACCATAAATACTCTGTACTATTGAATAAAGAACCCCTTATGCATCCGGTATTATTTTGACTCATTTCTTGATAATAGGAAGTAATCAAAAAATGACTCATTCCACTTAATTATTAGGGGTAATTTGGTCATTTATCAAATCTTCATCTTCCACATCTTATAAACTTCATCGACCACCAATATTATTATTATTTTTATTTTTATTTTTATTTTTTTATTTTTTTTTGTTATGGTTGGTAGGAAATAGGTGAAGGTGAGAGTATCTGGATCTTTGTAGTAAACGGCTACAAGATAGTTTTCGTTTTGGATCTTAAGGTCAAAGTAGATATTCGTAGTATTGGTGGTCGAATCTGCTTGTGTTTTACTTAGTGAGGATATTTGGAAAATAGTCAAGGTAAATATGCAGGGACGATTTAGAGTACTAACCAGTATTATAATAAAAATGAAGTCACGTGTGAATATGCACCAGACCACAACAACGAATTTCTATCTAGCCTGGAGACATTTTGTGGGTGAAAAAATGAATTCCACTTGATACTAGATACTAATCATTAGGGTTTTATATTTTTTCACATATACTACTGCTTTATATGTCCGGTATTTATATTCTATTGTGAAAAAATAGGATAAATGAGAAAACGATGTGGTGGCGGTGGATTTGAAGAAGATATGAGGGTAAATAAGAGTCTTTTTAAAGAGGAAGAATGAAGCATAATGAGTCATTTTCGGTAGACATCAATAACCAGAATGAGTTAAAAAATAATAACCGGAAGCATAATTCGTTACTTTGTGAATAGTACAAAAGGTATTTAGGGGTGTTTCACCCTATAGCAACCGATGGTCATTTATAACGCGAAAACCAATTCCTCTCCAAACCTCCTCGTCTCTTCTTGCCAAAATCGACAAAATTTATATATTTTACCATCCTTAGTTCAAGCTGCCATCATAAGTCAAATTTTCTTTCAAAAAGTTTTACTCCACCATCGTGAGCTAACCACCAAATTGGCTAAAGTAGGTAACATTAGCTCTTCTTCTCTCTGTTTTTATACATAGTTTACTTTCTTTCTTTTTTTTTCTTTTGGAATTTTATAAGTGATGAGCTTTAGAAGTGTGCTTTTCAGGTAAGGTACAAAAATGAATGCATCTTAAAAAGCTAAGGGAAGAGAACCAAGTAAATGTAGTAAAAAAAAATCAGGTTGTATCGGAAGGAAAAAAAATGAAAAATTAGATATCTTTGTACTATACATCAGTTGGATTTTCTTTGTTGGTTCTAGATCTTAACGTCTTTTATTTTTTACTGTATTTTTTTTAAACAGGAAGCGGTGGTTCGCTGTCTCTTCTCCAAGAGCAAACAGGTTTCTGGAAGACGAACTGGGTATGTGTATATGATGGTGTGAAGACTTTTCGTCAAGGTATTCATTTATAGATTTAAAACTTAATTGTAAGTTCAGTTTTTTTTAAAATTAGATAGGATTTATGTAAGTATAAGGTGGAAATTATACATCCATTGGTGCAATGATACAGGAAATATTTGCAGTATTACGTTGTTAGTCTTCAAATCTTTTATAGGTCTGCGTATGTTTTAATATGCATCATGGATTACTCAAATCAAAAGTTAAAAACTAAAGAAAATGGGTGCCGAAAAGACCCTACAATTTTTGTTATTATCATTTACAAGATCTTGTTAGCCCTTTGTTTGGACTGTTTCTTTCAAAAGTAATCAAGAGTTCACGGAAGTAAGGTGTTTCATAATGCCATGTGAAAAAGTAAACGGTGGCTGAGCAACGGGTAACGAATCAAAACCGATTTTGAGGAAAACGTGAACCGATATCCGAACCGAAGTTAACTTAGTGAACGAAAGGTTATTGATCATTTAATAGCAACGTACTTTCTCATTTGAGCCATTATCAGACACTAACTCAAAAAAGTACCAAAATACCCATCCAACTTTCAAATTCTGATTCATTATCATACGTTTTAGAGTCATCTCTTGCACTGTTAGTCCTTTTTGACTAACGACCGTTTGTAATTAACTCGAAAATATGTTTTCTTTTTCTTTTCTAATTATTTTTTAAATTTTCTTATACACGTTAGTCCTTTATCTGTTTTTATATTTTTTTTTCTAATTATCTTTTTCTTTTCTAAAAAATATGTTTTCTTTTTCTTGCACCGTTAGTCTTTTATCGGTTTTTATATATATATATTTCTATGCATTTTTATACACGTATGATAATTAAATAATAAGAAAATTTAAAAAATAATTAGAAAAGAAAAAGAAAACATATTTTTGAGTTAATTACAAATTACACGGTAACTTAACGGTGCAGAGGATGTCTCTAAAGTATTGATATGAATCAGAATTTGAAAGTTGGATGGGTATTGTGGTACTTTTTTGGGTTCGTGTCGCTAATGACTCAAATGGAAAATTACGTTTATTAAATGCATTAAACCAAACCGAAACAGAACCGAAGTTTACTAGCGAAAAACATTTTAGATAGTTTATGGTTTTTCTTGGTTTTGACCGAAGAGCAAATCAAAACATAAAAAAAAAAAAAAAACTAACACCAAAAAACACTTATTAACTAACCTAAATTCTTAAAATTATAAAATTAAACCAAATATTATACAACATACAAACAATAAAATCCCTACCCACAAATACCAACAATACATACAACCAAACACCACCCCTCACATCTATCAATATATAAAATCACACAATCACTACAACAATCTATAAACATTACATAAATACACACTTACCCCAAATTTCTCTCTCTTTAATTTTATTAAAACCCCCAAAAAAAAAAAAACCCTTTTTTTTATTTTTTTTTTTTTTTTTTTTTTTTTTTTATCCCAATAACCCCCCCCCCCCAATTTTTTTTCCCCCCCCCCCCCAAGTTACGTGGTGGGTGGGGGGGGGTTTAATACCCACAAACCACACATTTGCGGGGGTGGGGGGGGGGGGTGTGTTGTGGGGGGGGGGGGGGGCTGGCTAGCATATCTCGTCACATGTTTACGTGGCATACACTATCCTCTTCTATCACTTGCTAGCCCAACACTCCAAAACCTATCAAGCCATTCAAATTTTATGATGTCTCGCCCATGGTGAGTCTCGGTTAAAGACAAAAATTTTATCTTTTTTCTTTTTTTCTTATTTATAAATGTGTATGTTTGTGTGTGAGTGGTGGGGCCCAAGTGAAGAGATAGATGTGTGTTATGAGTGAATGGTATTTTTGAGTGGGAGTGAGATGCTGATGTGACAGCCTACAGAGCCCAAATGAAGAGCTATGGCTAGACACCATAATTCTTAGTCTAAATAGACATTTTTAGCCACAATTAACTGATTTAATATGACCATGCGAATATATTGGCCACAATATTAAATGCTAGCAAGTCTTGTAGTGAACATGCCAAATTATTTCATGTTGATACATATACAATAGGCTTATGATATATGTACCCCCTGAAAACATCATTTGTACCCTCCGGTTTTTTCTGTTTTTTTTTCGTATTTTGTTTTTTTTGTATTTTTATAATTTTGTATATGTATAAAACGTGAAGGAAAAATAAGGAACGAAAATATAAAGTTCTACAGGTCAAAGTATGAAAACTGTCAAAATTTACGAAACAATAAACTGATAAAAAAAATGCGTTGCACGTAAAAAGTGGGTACAAAAGGAATCTTTTATACTTTTTTGACATATGAAGTGGGTCAGGGGGTAATAATAGGTGCACCCTATATCAATATTGTGCAAATTTGTCTGATGTTTTGTCAGGTTCAATGTTTCCAGTATTTTCATAAATGTATATGGGTACCCTATGGTAACCCCTGACCACTGCATAGTGTCAAAAGGTACAAAAGATTCATTTTGTACCCTTTTTTTACAGTGCAAAGCAGTTTTTTATCAGTTTCTGTTGCGTAATTTTTGACAGTTTCATACTTTTGACCTGTTAAACTTTATATTTTTCGTTCCGTTTTTTCCGTGTCACAGTTTTATAACATATACAAAATTATAAAAATACAAAAAAATGGCAAAAAACCCGGAGGAGGAAGGGGGTACAAATTGTATTTTAGGAGGTACATATATCATAAGCCTTCATATATAAAAGATACACATGAAAGATGAAAGCTTATCACTTGTTCATAGGCCAAATAAAAGAAATGATGGTATGAGGACACAACATGGAAAAAGGACACCACTTTTCTTTTTCACACTTTTGAATTTGAGGAACATGTCGTACAAAAAAAGAGATGGTTTCTATGTAAAACATTTTTGGACCAATGCAACAACAAGCGAATTCTTTTATGATCTTATTTGAACATATTTCTTGTAAAGTTGTATTATAATTGTATACGTTGAATTTTGTGATTGTATTTTGTTAGGTAAAAGGTTTTCCCGATAAAAGTTAAATTTTGTGATTGTATCTATGCTTAGTTTTGTTTTTAATATGTTGCGACTCGTTGACTATGTTGGAATCTAACTATCAAGTTAACCATTTAACTCATACGAGTACGCAGCGGATAGATCTAGTCTAGTATAAACAATTAACATACATAAACACAAAAGGAATGAAAAAGGGTAAATAGAATACATACCCTTGAAGTCACCAGCAAATGTTATGTAACCAAGTATATGAAACTAGTGACTAAATTGTCACCTCTACGAGTGCTCACACAAACACGTCACACAAGCACGCCCGGATGCTAGTCCAAACCTTACGTATAAACCAATACAACCTTTGTATCACAAACCCACTGAAAAACGATCACCTAAACCCACTCTTGGAATAGAACCGAAAATCAAAAAGCAACAATAAAGGTTTAGCCGAATTCGGTTGTAACCGAATTAGAACAGAAACAACCGAAAAACACCAAGACCAAAATCCTAATCGAATCTAGTGTTCTGTTTCTCCTCTCTGACATACCATTATGTTGTGGAGTGTAAGGAGGAGTACGATGGGCGATAATCCCATGATCCTTGAGATGATCCAAAAACTCTTGACTCATATATTCGCCCCCACGATCAAAACGTAGCGATTTTATGGTCTTGCCGAATTGATTTTCTACTTCCTTTTGAAACACTTTGAAAGTTTCAAACACTTCATGTTTATGCTTTAACAAGTAAACATAACCATAACGACTGGTATGTGCTTAATTACACATACCTTTTACCTTTAAAAACGAGCTAAAATAACCAAAAACGGACTCAAAACGCCAAATATATGCTTGTTTTGCTAATTGTGTTGTGCAGGAACAGATATCTCACAAAAAGACGAAAAACCAAGCAAAAAGCGACAAAACCGGACACAGGATGGAAAAGTGTGTGAAGACGAAGCCCAATCCAAGTCAAGTCAAAGTCAAAAGTCATCCATATGAAGAAAATACAACTTGAGGGACTAAAACTGCCAAACCTCAAGTTGTATTACAAAAGATAAAAAGACAAGGGTCAAAACTGCAAACCGGGTAGAGATTGCATTTAAGTTATATAACTTAAGGGGACCAAAGCTGCCTACTTCCCCAAAAGCCTTCTTTCCCGCCTTGACAAACCCAGTTACAACTTGTATGTCGCCCCATACTTCTCCCCTGCAAATCCACTCAACACCCTACCAAAATCATTTCATCCACCCTACTATTTCCCCCCAGCTGTATAAAGTCCATGTTGGCAATCCCTCTCCATTCGAAAAGCATTTCGATGGCTGAGATTGTCTCCAAAGAAGCACAAGCTGCAAGTCCAAGACTTAGGCTATAAATAGAGCTTTTTGTAAGCCTTGGAGGCACCTAGTTTTTAGTTTTTAGTAACTAATTAGTTTTTAATCTTAGTTTAAATTTCAAAGTCATTTACAGCTTTTTACTTTCAGCTTTGTAATATCCCGCTCCATACCAGAACTTGTTTGTATTCTCAAGCTCTAATGATGACTTAATTATCCTTTTTTGGAAATTTTAATTATGGACAACGGATCCATAAAGTAATTTTCGAAGGTTGGGGTGTCCAATACGCATCCCTTGTAAGTAACATATGAGTTTGGTGGGAACCATCCATATATTCAACGAATATAACCAATACTCACATTTGTCTTATGTAACAATACTCTCATACTGTTAACGAATATGGACATTTTAGTATGATAATTCATCTCAAGATTAAAATATGGCAAATATAGGATAAAACAATTATTTATATGAATGAAGAAAAATACATCGTATCTTTTTTCATCAGAAAATAAAATTTTCTTTCAATCCTAATTATCTAAATAAACTAATTTAACACAGATTTTACATGAGACTAACCAGCTGAAGCATCTCCAATATTCTTAGTATGTTCTGAATGCTTTGGAAAAGCCAACGCTTTTGTAAAAGGATCAGCTAAGTTGTCATCTGTGTGAACTTTTTCTAACTTTTGTACAAAGTCAATAACATTCACGAAGGTAGTGAACTTTGACTCGGAATGTCTAGCCACATTTTAGTGACTTACAGATTTTGTTAGCTATGGCTATTGCCCAGTATTATCACTATAAATACTTATGGGTTTTTCAATATGTGGAAACAACAACCAGGTCTTGAAATGAATTTTCTAACCTATTTAGATTCCTTTAGTGCATACATAAGTAGCAATTATACTCAGCTTTGCAGATAGAAGTAGCCGAAATATGCTTTGCTTGGAACCTCTCACTCAACAGCACCTCCATTCAAAATGAAACACATATCTCTGTCTGAGATGACGGTCATCAGCATCCGTCAGATATCCAAGCATCAGTGTAGCAAGAAACCCTGAGCTCTCTTTTTAGATACCTACCGTTAAACTAGGTAAACGTGTCCTTAGTATTCAATGCAGATACATTCAAGAATGTTCTTAAACAGTAGTCCAGTGAAGATCACTGATTATGTGATATCGGCTTGTTATATTTTGAGCGAACGCTAAATCGGTGCGAGTAACATTCGTTAAGAATACATATTGAACACCCACTAGCGAGGATATGGAACATTTTGCATGCGCTTTAACTCAGCAGTGTTGAGGCACCTTGTGATTTATCAATCCTAAGCTTATTTGTAAATGGGGTTAATCTCACACGTTTGGAATTTCCTTGTGATATCGCCTTTAAGATTTTTTTTCGGTACTAAGCACTTTGGCATAAGGCAATTTACCTCGTGATATATCTCTTATAGATTTGATCCAAGATTTATGCAGCTTCACCTTAATAATTCATAGCAAAACATATTCCAAGGTAGGATATTTTACCACATTGTAAATTGGAATGTTGTTTTCCATGACATTATTTTGTCATCGACATTCTAAGATTTGGAAAGTGACATTACTCCCACTAGCTTTTAGATATACCACATGGCTCATCATGAATTTTGAGTGAAACCAAATTTCTTTATTTCATTATCAAATCGTTTATTCCATTGCCTTTGTTGTTGCTTTAAGCCCATAGATGAACGGTTCAACTTTGCATACTCGGTTTGGATATTTTGGATTGACAAAACCTTCAGGTTGCTCTATGTAAACCTCTTCAGAGAGATATCCATTGAAGAAGGCAGTTTTGACATCCATTTGCAAAATCTCATAGTCATAAAATGCGCCTATGGCTATAAGAATCCTAATAAGATATAATGTCTGCTACGGGAGAGGAAGGTTTCTCTCATAATCAATCCCTGGGTTTAAGTATAGCCTTCGCCAAAGTCGGCTTTATAGGTGTGTACAGCTCACATCTATGGTCGGGCTTCTTCTTGATTGTTTTTCAACATTATGCATTCCAGACCTTTTATCAGACTCAGGGTATTTCAATAGCAGCTTTATAGTTAGCGCGGTTGCCAATTCATAGCAATTCAGCCCATTTATCAGAACAGGGTCTAACAGTGCAGATTTATAGTTAGAGGGTTGCCAGATACCCTAACTCTTTGCTCCTCAGCATAGATGTTTAAGCACATACGATCTGTGAGGATGTCGTGTCCTGTAGGACCTATGAATAGGAATGATATTCAACTTTGAGGATCATCTATTTCTAGATCATCCTCTTCATGATGTGAGCTAGTGTCTATAGAAGGATGTGTATCTTCTTCTTGAATAATTTCAAGATCTTCTAAACTCCCACTTGCTTCTTGAGTTATAAGACTATTCTTTAAGAATTCAGCTTTCGAGCAACAAAGACTTTGTTCTCGGTGGGTAGTAGAAAGAATAACCCATTGTTTCCTTTGGGTATTCCTATGAAGATACACTTATTAGACTGGGTTCTAAACTTATCAGGCTTGTAAGAGTATATCGCTTAAACAAGTGCCTCACAACCCAGACTTTTATAGTAAGAAAACTTAGGGGCTATGCCATGCTCATACTTTGTATGTGTCTTTTCAACCATTCTTAGTTGGATCCATATTTTTGAAAGCATGCCACAGTCTCAGAGCATAATCCCAAAGGACTTTGGAAAGAGTTGTTTGATCATCATAGATCGAATATATCTAGTAGGGTTCTGTTTCTCTCTCCGACACACCATTGTGTTGTGGTGTGTAAGGTAGGAGTACGATGGGGAGATATACCATGATCTCTTCAGATCGATCCAAAAAATCTTGACTCATTTATTCGCCCCCCGATCAGAACGTAGCGATTTTATAGTCTTGCCGGAGTTGATTTCTATTCTTTTGAAACACTTTGAATGTTTCATACCACGTCATGTTTATGCTTTACACAAGTATACAATAACCATGTAACGACTAAAGTCGTCAGTGAAAGTGATGAAGTAGTTGCTCCTTGTCTTGACATGATCTTATATGGGCCATCATACATCGGTGGTATCTAGTCCAAGTAATTCTTTGACCACTTTCACACCATTGATGTGTGTAAGAGTTTCCTTGCCATATCCCAGACATACAAGGAAGCATTTTTCAAATGCCCTATGGTCTGTTGGAATGAGATGTCCATCGTGTTGCCAATCTTTCAAATGCGTTTCTTGCTAGTGTGTCTCAAGAGACAATGCAACAACAAGAGAGTAGAGTCCAAGTCTACGCTTGGCTATTTTGTTGCTTACAAGTATATATAGACTTTTATTTGCTAAGAATTATGCAAGTCAATTTAAAAATACCTTCTTTAGGACTAACACTAAATATAAACATTGTTATCCCTAGAAAATTGAATTGTATTATTCACGAAGCCAGTTAGTAAAACCATCTTCGTACAAACAGGGAAACAGAAATTACTCCTCTAGTGATAGAGGGAGCATAATGACAATTGTTCAAAACAATCTCTAATCCACTCGGGAGACATAAATAAAAAATGCCAATTACTTCAATAGCTTCACGTTGACCATTGACCACGACAAGCTATGAGCCCCGGCTTTAGTTTCCTACTTACCTTTTTAGACCTGTCGTTGTATTACAAATTATAACAGATAAACAAACCAGTGCTCATAGATCCAATTATCTATTAAGGAATGTTATTGTAGTTCTATAGTGAAGATACTGAAACCACCAGCTCCTAAAGCCTGCGTTCTTTTTCTTCTTCAGCAAACTCAGCTTAATACTGAGGACAATATCTCTTTCAAATGTCTTGTATCACCACCACTCATGACAGATTTGAGTCCTTTCCGGGATTTCCTCTTGGTTGAGGATGAAGCTTGGGCCTTGGGAGCATAAGACCGTGCTATTTTTCTCTGGATCATTCTTACGATCGGATAGTAGAGTTCTCTTTTCATACTCTCCTCCAACCAACTTTCTCGTCAAAAACACGATGGAAATAAACACAAAAAGATTCAATTTGATACTATTTCTTCCATAGATTTCAGTTTTAATAAATAAAAACACATCAAAATTTTATTCAGCATAGTTCTAGCTGTTTGTATTTTGTTTCTTCGTTGATTTTTGAAATCCTAAATTTAGCGCCAAAATCCAATTCATGATTAATTGAATCCATTGCATCAAATTCTGTTTAGGCGTTTAATTATGCTTTGTAGAAGTTTAAACCTAAGTTTTTGAATCCATTCAATTCAATTCTAATGCCGAATAAGAAACGGTCATTATAGAGACAAATCAAATCAAAGTTCCGGCGAGGTTTAACGATCACGTGGTGGGAAATTTGAGTCAAAAAAGGACTGATGACTGTGTGGAGGAAAATAATGAGCAAATTAGGGTTTTGGTGGAAGATCCTATTGGCATAATTGGGGGAAACGAAAAGGATAGAGATGGTTTTGAATTTCATTGTGAAAATAAGGATATGATGATGATAGTCCTAACATGGGTAATCATGTTGAACCTACTGTAAGTGCTAATGTAGATAATGCTCATAATATTGATAACATTGATAGTGAGATGTGAGAATACTGGTAGTGGCTATAATATGAATGATAATATAATAATATATGATGAAGGGACAAGTAGTGGACATAACAATGCTAAGGTTGATAGTTATGGTGAAAGTAGAAAACATGAGATTAAACAGGTTGGAACATACTTTAATGCTGCTAAGAAAGTTAATCATATCTAAAATAAGCTAAGTTTCGTTGCAACTGTTGTAAAAGATCTAGGAAATGAAGTGGTAGTGTTTGACGAAGAACTGGTAGAAATTGGTAGTAAGAAATGACAACTTACCTTATGTGGCTACTTTGTGGGACATAATATAAGCCTGTCTGAAGCTAGGTATCATTTAAAGAGAATGCGAGGAAGATATGGGTTGAAAGAAATTGTGGATAATGCTAATGGATGTTGGTTGTTTAAGTTTGGATATGAAGAAGAGATGAATAATGGTGTAGAAATGAGAAGCCATTGATGGTTCAAAAGTGGAATCCAGATGTTGGGATGGAAAGGAACAAGCATTCTAAGATACCTTTATAGGTTAATCATTAATAACCCCATGGAAGCTTGGAGTACCGAAAGACTGAGTGCAGTGGCTAGTAGTGTAGGGAAACCTATCATAATGGATTACATGACCACTAATGTATGTAAGAATGAGGTAGGAAGAATTAAATATGCTAGGATTCTAATTGAAGTTAGTGCTGAAAAGGGATTTAAAGATAGTGTAGAATTACAGTATTGGTAAAAAAAACAAAGCAATGAAGGGGACAAAAATAGTTAAGGTGGAATATGATTGGAAACTACATGTATGGAGCCACTGTGTGGTGTTTTGACATATCTTGATGCAGTGTAACAGAATAGAAAGAACAACTACTGAGACATTGAAGTCAAACACATATGAGAACACGAAGGGAGGACTGTTTGTGGATGGTGGTAAAAAGGATATTGAAATTGTGAGAGTGGATAAAAACAACATGTATAATAGAGCCAATTTCGAAATGGAAAGGAAGCAAGGGACTGCAAATTATAATAATTGATAGGCTAAGAAACAATGGAATAAGAACAAATTTAATGTGGAGAATGTTGGTGGAAGTAGTAAGGAAAAGACTTTTGAGGAAAAAATTCCTAGACTACCTATAAGAAATGATAATAAAAAGCTTTAGATGGTATACATGATAAGGAAAGACAGAAGAATAAGTTTAGTAGTGTGCTACCTGATGTTAAGTGATCATATGGAAGAGATAAAAATGATTGTTGATCAGTGTTGGAATTTAACAATCAAGTTAACCATTAACTCTTACGAGAACGCAGCGGATATGATCTAGTTTAGCATAAACAATTAACACACATATAAACACAATAAGGAACATGAAAAGTAAATAGAAAAGCATACCCTTGAAGTCAACAACAAATGATTATGAAACAAAGTGACTAAGTTGTCACCTCTACGAGTGCTCACACAAACACGTCTAACAAATACGCCCGGATGCTAGTCCAACTTCACGTGTACCCAATACAACAAGTGTAATATAATCACCCATGAATAAAAGCCCCAAAACCACTCTTGTACTTGAGAACCAAAAATCAAAAGGTGTGAATTAGGTTAAACCGAAAGCCACCAGCTTCAACCGAAATTCACTTAGACAACCCGTAGATGATTTCTACCAATTTGTCACACTATGAGAAACTGTAAACCAATATAATATACCTTCTATATTATCTCTGGGATCAAATCACAATCGAATAAACCCTTAAAGGTTTACCGGAATTAAACAAAATGTGTGAACCGAAAATAAGAAAACCTTATTAAAGGGTTTTGTTCTATTCGGTTAATGTTAATAAAGAGAAGAGATGAATAAGTTTTCTGTGTTTTTATGGCTGTGTTTCATTCGTTGGAATGAGCTAGGGTATAATACCCCGAAAATAATTTATTGATAATAATGTACAAGTAAGTTTATGTTGAAAATTAATTCAATACGTTTTGTTATTTTTCGTGACATGTTGATACAAGTACTTCAGAGTAATAAACTAAAATGAAAATCTTTTATAACAAATTCTATGTATGGATGGTAGTATACTTAAACCATCAAATTATTTGGAGTGATCAACTACGATTTGCTATTCTCACGTTTTTTAGAAGGATATTATACTTAAACTATTAATAAATGTAATTTAGAGCAAGTATTAACTATTATTAAGAGCTAGTCAAAAGCAAGACTTGGTC
>BQNB010052955.1:16271-40248 GCA_026074375.1 Tanacetum coccineum
AAAATATTTACGGTCAAAGTTTATGAAAAAAGAATTCAAAAAGTCAAAAATGGACACTTAATATGGGACGGAGGGAGTAATAATTAGTTAAACAATTCATGTAGATAATTTGAAGCGGGAATAAGTTTTATTTTTTAGTATGTGTTGATTGCTTTTAAGGTACATATAATTTTTATCTATTCTCTTACTATTTCTATGATATTTCATTTGTTTTGTTCGTTTGATTATTAGTACGGATATTCTTAATACCCAATTCTCTTTACTATTATTATGATTTATGCGTTGCTTCGTTCGTTTCGTTATTCGTACAGGTATTCTATCCTTTTTCTAATGATTCTTATGATATTTGATCCGTATCTATTTGCACATTTGATATCCCTATTTATGTTTCCTATCCTATGATTCATTATTCGTTTGCTACCAATTTGATCACTTCGTTTTTAACACTTTGAATTCGTTTGAGATATGCTTCATTTGACATTGCCATGATATGAACTTATATGTTTTGTTTAGACATAACATTCTTTGGACATAATTTGTTTCGTTTTGATATGCTATATGAACCATTTGTTCTTTTCCGATGCCCGAGCTAACTAGCCATGGAGGTACCATGGCCGCGTCATTGAGGCACCAGTGGCGTGACACTATTAGTGACGGTGTGATCAGTCCACGACATTCCCTTTTGTTTTGTGTGCTCGATTATGCACTTGGCCATATATGATTTGGTTTGTAGGGAGCGTATAGATGCATCCTAGGTACTTCATTTAGTTTCATTTTGGTGAATGGATCAGTGTGGTGCCAAAACCTCATTTCACATTTTGTAGGGTACATCTGGAGTCTGCAGCTCCCATGTACAATTTGATATGATATGATATGATACGATGTATGTTGGATTATTTAGTCTAAGTGTGTGGTATGCTTTGGACTTTTGTTTCGAGCTCGTGGGGCATTTCTGTATGTTTCGTTTGTATGGCTATCTATTTCGTTTGGCTATCTATCTATTTCATTTGGCTATCTATTTTGTTTGGTTACTTATTTCGTTTGGCTATCTATTTCATTTGGCTACCTACCTATTTCGTTTGGCCACCTATTTCCGAGTTGGACTTACTTATTTCATTTCAGCTCTTATGATATTACTAGATCCTTTTACCCAGGTTATGTGATTCTATTTTCGTTACTTATTCATACTTTGATCTATAGTATTTGTTTATATCTGTTTCACGTAATGAGCCTTTTTTTAGCTCGGCCGGCATATTCTTTTCCTTTGGCAGGGTAAACAGGGGAATTGGGACATAGCGAAGAGTACATAGGAGCTTTATTTGACCATCTTGAGGACTTAGGGCATGAGGGAGTTAAGAGCAGGAGGGGTAAGAATAAGAGATAAAAAGAGTAAGAATGATGGCAGTTATAGCAAGAAAGACCTCGCTCACCGGGCCTCGCCCTTGTTATTCCCGACCACGTACACAATTCGCCATCTCGACCGGCCCCTTCACGTCGAACCTCATACTCCTACCATACCCACCTTTTGTGCCCCCCTCTCTCGCCACTACGAACAGAGCTCTTTACGACTCGCCACGCTGATTACCCCTCTTCCTAACGCTGTTCCCTACACTTTTGCCACCCCCCACATACCCACTACTCGAAGTAAGACTATGGATTAAGGAAATCAGTAATTCAGCTATCAATAAAAGACCCTTCTGTATAAGACTTTATTATTTCCTAATAATTGGTCAAAATTTAGATTAACCCCTAATAATATAGTAAAGACTTCGCTATGCATATAATTTTTGGTTCCGTAAGTGTGACATTCGGACCCGTTTCAGGGCGGGGTGTTACAATTATGGTGTCAGAGCTATAGGCTCCGACCTGTAGTATCTAAGTTATGACCTGTGAGGATTGACTTTAGGTTTTGACATGTTAGTGTATAAGTTATGATCTCTGAGGATTTGCGCTAGTTTTTGTCCCAAAAAAAACATGAGTTATGACCGGTGAGGATTGGGTAGATTTAATAATGTTTTAGACATTTCGGTTTCCCGCCACGCATCTTTGTTTTGCCTCAATTTGATTCAGGTTCAAAGCTTTTTATGAGTCTCTTGCAAGTTCCAATTTCTTTTCGTACGTAAGAAAATATGTCAGAGTTCGCAGCGGAAAGCGTAGTGATCAACTAAGTTTGATTTACCTTTGAACATTTTGTTCGTTTACTTTTCCTGGAACAATAGGTAGGACTTTTCCTTGTGTTGGGATAACAATAATAATTTAATTCTTGATGTATTTTTTCCAAGATTCTCTTAATAATCGGTTATTTTTGTTTTTGAATCAAACGGTTCTTGGAGTTTTTCCATGATTATCGGTTATCATTGAATCACCATAGTTGAGAAGATTGTTTCTGTGTATTCAATGGAAATCAACAGATTCAATTATTGTTTCTGGTATTCATTAGAATCAACAGATTCAATTTATTATCTCTTTTTTTTTCACTACATCAGTTATTGCATAGGTCGACTAAGTTTCGCGAACGTATAATATGATGTTTTGTTAATCATTAATAAAGGACTATAGATCTTCGTGAAGGAGTTTTGTGGATCGTCATTTAAGAGTTATGTGCATCATCGACAAGGAAGCTTTGGATCATCGTTGTAGAGCTTTCTAATTAATTCATTTAAACGTTATTGTAATATAGTATTCTTTTATAAACGTCGTACGCCCGATTTGCTGGTCGATACGGGGCCCGATTCGTATGGTAAGCCGTTTGAAATCATTCATTTCAACAGAGTGCAACAAAACTTAATATCCTTAAACGAAAATTAAGAAAAGAAACTCATACCTAGAGCGAGTTACATGCATACCTTTTGAGACGTCGCAGTTATAACCTTGTACGTGTCCTTAGCATGGAGAGTAACCGCTTGGGGAAGTCTACACTCTATTGAAGATTTATACTGTGCTTAATGCGAGCCAATTTTAGAGATGGAGCGGTCATCATGAGAAAAATGTCTTCGTCTTGTATGTTCTTGCTTAAATTTCACGGTCGAATTTTTTTAGAAGGGTATATTTATAACACCTAAGAAATTTAATTATTCTAATAATATATACGCACCCGTTTAGATAAAAAAAATCTTAAACGGAACGTTCATACCTTTTCGTTAGTTGTTACGTATGATTCGATCGAAATTTCGAGGACGAAATTATTTTTTTAAGAGTGGTAGAATTATAATACCCCGAAAATAATTTATTGATAATAATGTACAAGTAAGTTTATGTTGAAAATTAATTCAATACGTTTTGTTATTTTTCGTGACATGTTGATACAAGTACTTCAGAGTAATAAACTAAAATGAAAATCTTTTATAACAAATTCTATGTATGGATGATAGTATACTTAAACCATCAAATTATTTGGAGTGATCAACTACGATTTGCTATTCTCACGTTTTTTAGAAGGATATTATACTTAAACTATTAATAAATGTAATTTAGAGCAAGTATTAACTTTTATTTAGAGCTAGTCAAAAGAAAGACTTGGTCACTAATTTATTCTCCAAATCCTATGCTTTTCAAAGTGTCTATTATTTTTACATCCTTATAAACGTAGCTTTCCCCTAATCATAACTAAACTCACAACCCTTTTCATCAACACTAATGCTACTATTTGTAATTATATAAAGTATTATAGTCTCAAGATATTAATTACTAATAAAAGAAAAGTGATAATGGACAATAAAGGAATAACGCATGATTTTAGAAGTGGTCAATTGGAATGAGTAAAAGTAGCTGAGATCTTTGCCATAATTTTCTTATTCACTCTTCTTTATTAGTGGCTTCCTTCACAAATTTAACAACACTCTTTCATTATCACATCCTAATCCATAATTCATAAACGTATATGATAATAAGCCCTACACAAAATCTTGTTTGCAAGAGTACGTATATTGGTTTGAAGGTGCGACTGTTTGGTTCGGGGTCAAGTTTCGTTTCTTTCTACGCAAGCTTATAGAATGTGATGTTCTAGATGGAGTTTCGATAATATCGCATCGAATTATAGTGATTGTGTTCATACCGAATTGGGTTTCCTTACTCGTGTTCGATTTTAGTTACAGCTCTCGATTTGGTTTGGAGGCACGCCTCTTAATCAAAAAGTGTTGTATTCCCGATTTCGCTTCGCGTGCTCTAGATCTGATTTATATGTAAACTCCTACTTGCTTGGAGGTAATTATTTTTGAACCATAACAAATATCCATCGTAGATTATGTATAATCGTTTCTAGTTCGTTACCTTAATGTCAAGATTGTTCTAAAAGAACCATAAAATGGAAGTAACTAATTTACGATATATTGTGATATTACGAGTCTTTAATTTGATCAGTGTAAACCGAAACTATGACCTAAGTTTAGTAATTCTATAACTATATAATGTTAAACAATCCATAATCAGTAAATGAAATAAGCCAGCGAAATTCTGGTATGGAAGAACAAGATTCATACGTAATGTTCATGGGATATAAATTCTAAATTACATATTGGGTCCTTGATTTATTAAGCTATTTACAAAATAAATATTATAGAATTTTAAAGTTACACTCTTGGCCCCGGTCTCTTTCATGTTATTCAAAATTAGTCCAAATTTGTAGTCCGGTTATTTTGTATTTGACGTAACTATATTTATAAGATGTACGCCTCAAACGTTATGGTCAATCTAATCATTTAGAAGTATTTTTAACATAGATAGCGAGTTATAAATAATTCACCATTAAATATTAGTGATACTAAAACAAGAACAAATTATATTAACGAGGTAAAAGTAAGATACTTAAATTATAATTCTAATTCAGGATGAATTTCTTTGTTTAGACCTTGTTGAGGATTTTGATGGATCTTTTGGCGCTAGACACTTTTAGAAACTTATTCAGGTACGGATATATCTACTCTCTCTTTAAGCTTTAATTGTTGGTACGGATATTCTATCTTTCACTCACGATACATATTATTTGATCTTCTTTGGTCATTTGGTCGCTTTGTTAGCTCTTTCGTTTGCATTTCTTATCGGTAGAGATATTCTATCTCTCTTAAGGATGCTTATGACATTTGATCCGTATCTATTTGCACATTTTAAATTCCTATTTATGTTTCTCATCCTATGATTCGTTATTCGTTGCTACCTTATTTGATAACTTCATTGAACCCATTTGAATTCGTTTGATATATGTTTCATTTGACATTGCCATGATATGAACTTGTCTGTTTTGTTTAGACATGATCTTCGAACATAATATGTTTCGTTTCGATATGATTTATGAACCCTTTGTTTTGTTCTGATGCCCGAGCTAACTAGCCATGGAGGTACCATGGCCACGTCATTGAGGCACCAATGGCGTGACACTATCTGTGGCGGTGTGATCAGTCCACGGCGTTCCCTTTCGTTTTGTGTGATGCTCTAATATGCACTTGGCCATATATGACTTTGATTTTGAGTAGGAATCGTATGGTGCATCCTATACTAACTTCGTTTAGTTTCGTTCTTTGGTGAATGGATCAGTGTTGTGCCAACACCTCATTTCACATTTTGTAGTATACACCTGGAGTCTGCAGCTCCCCAATGTACTTATTGATAATGGATATGAAGTTATGGCATGCTTGCACCCTTTGTTTCGAGCTCGTGGGAGCATTTCTATAATTTCGTTTGGCTATCGTTTTGTTTGGCTATCGAGATTTCGTTTTGGTTATCAATTCGTATTGCTATCTATTTCAGTATTGTGCTATCTATTTTGTTTGGTAACCTATTCCGTTTGGCTATCTATTTCATTTGGTTACCTATTTCGTTTGGCCACCTATTCGGGTTGGATACTTATTTCATTCAGCTCTTATGATATACGAGATCCTTGTTACCCAGGTTATGTTGATTCAATTTTCGTTTACTTAGTCATAACTTTATCTATATGTTTATCTGTTTAACTGTTCACGTGAGGCTTTTAGCTCAGCCGCATTTTTTTTCCTCGCGGCAGGTAACCAGGGGAAGTTGGGATACGAGTGAAGAGTGCATAGGAGCTTATATTAGACCATCTTGAGGGACTAGCATACCACATCTACACCTAAGTTGTTTTATAAGTTGATTTTTCTGAGATCAGCTTGCTATCTCATATAAAGACCCATATGTATAGACCTTTGTATTTCCTTATTAATTTGGTAAAATTTTGTTAACCTATTTTCATTATAAAGTCTCTTCCGCTTGCATATGTATTGGTTCTGTAAGTGATGACATTTCGTCGGTATTGCCCGTTTTCGAGGGCCAGGGTGGATATCAATAGGGAGAGCCATTTAAATAGCCCTTACTACCCATACTTTAAGATAAAGAAAAACAACAAAGAGTTTAAAGTCTTACCTAAACACAAACCTTATCAATACTCTTCATCTCATCTAATCACCATGATATAACCAAACCTAACTCCTCCTAAAACCTTCTCAAGTGGCCGTCTACATTAGTGAAACCACAAGGTTCTTGTCCTAACCGAATTTTTGACCGAATGATTTACCTTATAAAGAGCTATAAACGTGAAGTATTCAAGTCATTACTCTAAATGTGTTTAACGTGTGTGCCCCCCATAGGCTCGACACACTTCTAGACGTATGTGTGCGCTCAATACCATATACCATAAACCCCAACAGCTACCCACTTGGGAGTTGGAGTAGCAGACTGTCCATATACTAACGACGGAAAAGACTAGCAACACTCACATTCTTTTAAAACTAGAGTGTCTGAGATCAATTGTTCATATACATTCTCAGTAGCAAGGTTTTATTTTTATCTCATGCTATAGATCCATTCCCTTTTGTTCAAAATACCAATAAACCATGGTGGAGGATATGGATCCTACCTCATTCCATATGTAGTTAACCATTTAGATTCACGTTATAGAATTTAATACAGATATACCTAATGTAATCAAGAAACATCTAGCATTACCTTATGGGTATGGCCAACAATTAATCTGATTAATTCTAGAGAGGCCCCAATGGTATCCATCTTGCACGATCTAGTGGAGGAACAAATTCTTTGTTGAATACAAAGTGTATGTGAATGCATTGCTTCACATCACATCCATAAGTAGTCTTTATAACTACTACCATTATTTTTAGGACAACGTATTGACTAAATCAAAAAGTGATATCCACACATACCAGAACTTGTTTGTATTCTCAAGTCTAAGGATGACTTAACTAACCATTTTCAAAATTTTACTTATGACAACGGATCCAAAAAGTAATATTCGAAGGTTGAGGTGTCCAATTACGCATCCATGTGAGTAACATATGATTTGGCGGAACTAAACCATATAAATCCAAAGAATATAACCAACACTCACATTTGCCTTATGTAACGATACTCCCATACTGTTAACCGACAATGGACATATTGTAGAATTATAATTATTCAAGGATTATAACAACGGCAAATATAGGAACAAAACAATTGTAATATGACTGATAACAAATAACCTTCGTATCTTTATTTATCAAGAAAATAACATTGTCTAACAATCCCAATATCCAAATAATTAATAGAACACATATTTACATGAAACTACTAGCTGGAAGACATTCCCCAATTCTATAGTAGTTTCTAATGAGCTTATGGAAAAGCAACGCTTGTAAACGGGCCAGCTAAGTAGTCATATGTTGCGACCTTTTTCTAACTATATGTCACACAAATTCATAACTTCACGAAGGTTAGTGAACTTGGCACGAAATTCTAGCACCTTTAGTGGTTCCAAACTCATTAGCTATAGTGATTGCTCTAGTATTATCACAATACATATTAATGGGTTCTTCAATTGTGGGAACAACACCAAGACCGGAAATGAATTTCCTAACCCAAACGGCTTCCTTAGAAGCATCATAGGCAGTAATATACCATCTTCCTGCAGAGGAAGTAGCGAAAATGCTATTTGGCTTGACATCTTCACAATCAACATGATCCGCCTCTATTTAAAACGAATATCCAGTCTGAGACTTGAGGTCGTCAGCATCCGTCAGATATCCAACATCAGTGTAGCAAGAAACCCTGAGCTCTCGTTTCATATCACCTCCGTAAACAAGAAACATATCTTTAGTATTGCGAAGATACTTCAGAATGTTCTTAACAGTAGTCCAGTGAAGTTCACCTGGATTCTGTTGAAATCGGCTTGTTATGTTCTGAGCGAACGCAACATCAGGACGAGTACATCTTACAGCATACATAATCGATCCAACAGCCGAGGCGTATGGAACATTTTGCATGCGCTGTTTTTTAGCAGGTGTTGAAGCACCTTGTGACTTACTCAATTTTAGCTTTTCTTGCATTGGGATAGTTCCACGTTTGGAATTTTCCATGAAATATCTTTTCAAGATTTTCTCAATGTAAGCACTTTGACATAAACCAATTAACCGTCTTGATCTATCTCGGTAGATCTTAATTCCAAGAATATATGCAGCTTCTCCTAGATCTTTCATAGCAAAACATCTTCCAAGATAGGATTTTACATCTTGTAACATTGGAATATTGTTTCCCATGATCAATATGTCGTCGACATATAAGATTAGGAAAGTGACATAACTCCCACTAGCTTTCATATATACACATGGCTCATCACGATTTTGACTGAAACCGAATTTCTTAATTTCATCATCAAATCATTTATTCCATTGCCTAGATGCTTGCTTAAGTCCATAAATGGAATGCTTCAGCTTGCATACTCGGTTAAGATATTTTAGATTAACAAAACCTTCAGGTTGCTCCATGTATACCTCTTCGGAAAGATGTCCATTATAAGAAGGTCTCGTTTTGACATCCATTTGCCAAATCTCATAGCCATAAAATGCAGCTATGGCTATAAGAATCCTAATAACTCTAGTGTTTGCGACAGGAGAGAAGGTTTCTTCATAATCAATCCCTGGGGTTTGAGTAAAACCCTTCGCTACCAGACAAGCTTTATAGGTGTGTACTGCTCCATCCATGTCGGTCTTCTTTTTGAAGAGCCATTTGTGACCAACGGTTTTGCCGTTAGAAGGAAGATCAACTAACTCCCATACTTCGTTGTCTCTCATAGATTGCATCTCCACATTCATAGCATTAAGCCATTTGTCAGATTCATGATCCAACAATGCGGCTTTATAGTTAGCGGGTTCACCAAGATCCCCTAACTCATGTTCCTCAACATTGATATGTAAACACATTTGATTTGGGCCACGGCGTGTCCTAAAGGACTTACGAATGGGAATGATATCACTTTGAGGTTCATCAATTTCTTGATCATCCTCTTCATGATGTAAGCTAGTGTTTAAAGAAGGATGTGTATCTTCTTCTTGAATGATTTCAAGATCTTCTAGACTCCCACTTGCTTCTTGATCTATAAGACTATTCTCAAGGAATTCAATATTCCGAGCAACAAAGACTTTGTTCTTAGGTGGGTAGTAGAAAGAATATCACATCTTTTCCTTTGGGTATCCTACAAAGATACACTTAATAGATCTGGGTTCCAGTTTGTCAGGTTTGGTAAGTGTATTACGCTTAACAAGTGCCTCACAACCCCAGACTTTTAAGTGAGACAGTTTAGGGGCTTGCCCATGCCATACTTTGTATGGTGTCTTATCTACCTTCTTAGTTGGAATCATGTTGAGAATGCATGCAGCAGACTCAAGGGCATAATCTCAAAAGGACTTTGGAAGAGTAGTTTGACTTATCATGGAGCGAACCATGTCTAGTAGTGTTCTATTTCTCTTCTCCGACACACCATTATGTTGTGGCGTGTAAGGAGGAGTTCGATGGGTAATAATCTCGTGCTCCTTTAGATGATCCAAAAACTTTTGACTCATATATTCACTTCCATGAACAAAACGTAGTGACTTAATGGTCTTCCCGAGTTGGTTTCTACTTCCTTTCGAAACACTTTAAAAGTTTCAAACACTTCATGTTTATGTTTAAGCAAGTAAACATAACCATAACGACTAAAGTCGTCAGTAAAACTGATGAAGTAGCTAGCTCCTTGTCTTGACATAATCATAAATGGATCACATACATCGGTGTGGATTAGTCCAAGTAGATCTTTAGCCCTTGCCACTTGATGTGAGTAAGGTTTTCTTTCCATCTTTCCAGACATGCAGGAAACACACTTTTCAAAAGACTTGATGTTAGTTGAATCAAGAAGTCCATCATGTTGCAACTTCTCGATGAGTTTCTTGCTAATGTGTCCAAGATGACAGTGCCACAAGAGAGCAGAGTCCAAGTTAAGCTTGGCTCTTTTATTGCTAACATCATACATAGAACTATCATTTATTTGTATTAAAAATGACAAAGTCGAATTTCATAAATATCATCTGTGGATAGCATTAAATAAATCAAATATTCTTAGAACACAGAAATTGAATGTCATTGTCTCAAGCGATTAACAAAACCATCCTTGTACAAACGTGAAACTGAAATGATGCCTCTTGTAATAGAGGGAGCATAAATACAATTGTGTAATATTAAAACAAGTCCACTAGGAAGACACAAGTGAAATTCTCCAATAACTTCAACTGTTGCACGATGACCATCGCCCACGTACAGACTTAAAGCTCCTGGCTTCAGTTTCCTACTTCCCATAAGACCCTGAGTAGTTATACAAATATGAGTACCATAACCCGTATCGTAAACCCAAGATATACTAGGAAAAGAGTAGAGTTCTATGGTGAAAATACCTGAAGTGCTAGCTCCTTGAGATAGCTTCTTTTTTTCATCAACTTGGCGAGATAAACGGGACAATTCCTTCTCCAATGACCTACTTGACCACATTAGTGGCAGATTACGTCCTTCGCTAGATTATCCTTCTTAGGTGTTGGAGGATTCTTGGGTTTGGGAGCAAAAGGTGGCGCTTGTACAGGTGCATAGCCCATCTTCGCTTTGCCTTTCCATTAATTCCCCTTAGCAGCCTTATGCGATTTCTTTTTTTGGTTTTTCTGGATTCTCCCTGTTCTTATAGCATGAAGGGCAGGTGCAACTTCTTTTGGAGGAAGAGTTTGCTCATGTAGCTTCAGCATAGCATGCAATTCAGTCACGGTCTTCCCCATGCTATGCATGTTATAATTTTGCACAAAACCATCATATTCCTTTCCTCATGAAACAATATGGCTTACAGAAAGGTTTTAAGTCATGGCATGACCGAAACGTTCCAAGTTGTCTATATAGCTCTTCATTTTAAGAACGTAAGAGCTTACAGACTGTCCTTCTTCCTGTTTGCACGCGTGAAATTCTCTCACGGTCTGAAGAAGTTCCTGATCTGCCTGTTGTGCATACAACGTTTTCAGTTCCTTTAGCATATCAAATGCACCAAGGTGTTCCAGATTCTTTTAGATATCTGGGTCCATGGTCATAAGCATAAGACCAGAAATTTCCTTCGAATTTTAACCCAAGCAGTGTGGGTGTTATGGACATCCAGAGGAATTACTTGTCTAGCAGCTGAAACTGGTATAGCAGGTATTGGTTGCTCCAAGAATGGTAACTTGTCTTCAACAAAGAGCATAATCCAAAGATTGCGATACCATTCCATGAAGTTGATTCCAGTTAATTTTTGTTTTTCAAAAAACGTCTTGAATAACGAATTGTTTACTACGGTGATAGTCATCTACATTTAGAAAAAGTTCAATTTAATGAGATTTATGATAATTAAAATTCTTAATAAATTAACCACCCAATTAATTAATAATTAAGAACATAAGATCCAACTTGACCACCACTATGACCAAGGTAATGACCAGTGAGTACTATTATGGAAAGATGTAAGCGATGACGGTAATTGGCAATGAAGCAAACTCTTAAGATTTATGAGACCAGCCATAACATTAGTAATCATATAATAATGTCATGAGCATGTTTAGTTCTCATTTTATGCCTCAAGTCCGAGGTATGACCAGGTAACCGGTTTTAAGTCCACCAGGCAAGAATGCGCTAAAAAATATTAAGGTCTTGACCGTGAACCAAATTTGCCATGGGTTGGAATGACCCTGAGGTCTGACCAGAGAGGCCAGCCAAATGCACGTGTTCTTGGTTGGCTGGCATTGACTTAAAATTTACATAGGGGTATTCACATAATTGTTAAGAACCGTGTGCAGAAGACCGCATGCAAAACAACTTTGTAGCACTTATTTTTTAAAAACTTTTATAGACCGACATTGGTATAATACATTGGTTAACGGGTAACTCAGATCCTCGAAACGTCACAAAGAACGAAAACCAGTCAGCTGCGAGAGCATATTAAAACCTGGATTTAGGAAAATCGCCTTAAAATTTTCGTTATAGGTTTTTAACTAGTGGATGTGCCTACTCTCATAATTATAATGTCCAGTTTTTAATTAATCAAGAAATCAAGTTCCATATTTTAGAGTCTTATGAATTTTCAAAAATCAAGTTTTCCACGAAACAAATGCAGTCACAATGAACATGTATTCAAGCGGTTAATAAAAGACCCCCGGTTTTTTTAATATCATCTTTCACTTTCAGTATTAATTATCATTATTATAATTAAAGAATAATTTGTATTGCATACATATTAGGCGTGTAAACGAGTAATCAAGTAAAAATATACACATAAAAGACTAAAACTAAAGATGACATTAAATACACAAGCAAACATGTAAAATCCGAGTTCTCAAGAGAGTCGTCCCCAATTAGAGAACCATAAGACCCTCACTAGGTTTTCATCAATGTGCCTAGATTGCCCCATTCATCACAAAAGTGATTGAGTAGGTCATCTGGCCAGAAAAAGAAACAAAAATCAGACTAAATATGTAAAAGATCTAGTTTCCAAAAATAAAAGATTTTAATTACCATAAATAAAAATCAATATCTTTTAGATATATAGTGTGATCTACTATAAAAAGGAAACAAATCTACTTAATTAACAACTTAATTTTATTTCTTTTTAACCTATATTAACAATTAATAGTTTTCAAGATCTAGATCTACAAATTTTATTTAGGTATGATAAGGATTTGCATAATCTTTGCCATATTTGCAAAAAACAATAAATAAAATATTAAATGCAGCAGATCAAGCATATGAATTAAATCTAGACGTGTACAATTCAAGACATGATATAATTCAAAACGTGTAACCCTAATGCCAAAACGAGTTGACTACGAGAATGCCACTGTGAGGATTCAACAAACAAGGTAACTAAGTTAGCAATGAGTATGCACGAAATGGATTCAGTTAGCACAAAGATTAAACAAAAATAAAAGGAAGTAACTAACATTTTAAGCCTTAGATCCTAAAAACTAGTTTAGCATTTAAATTACTGCCTCTACGTTGCTCACAAAACTAACAAACACGTCGAATCAAGTAAGAGTCATTGCTAGTCTAGAACTTAACTACCAAACCCCACTTGTTAAAATCGATTACCCAGGCGCCACCACAGTGAGCTTGAACCACAGACCAAATAAAACCGGAGACAACCTTGAACCGAAAATCGTCAAACCCTATTTAGGGTTTTTCCTAATTCGGTTGAACCGAAAATCAACAAACTGAAACCCTAGTTTGGGTTTGTGTGATCGCCGAGCAAGGAAGCACCAAAAACAAACTCCAATGTGTGGATCTTGAAACGTCAACAAGGAGAACAAGAAGAATCGAATAATCCTTTGAGGGTTTATTCGAAATTCGGTGAGGGGAAAAAAGGGAACCGAAAACCCTAAGAGGGTGTTGGTTCGAATTCGGTGAAGGGAGAGAGGAGAGTAAGAGAAAAACTTTAGTGAGTTTTTAGGGATTGAATGAATGAATAATGAGGTGTAGGGGTTGCGTTTATATAGGCACAATCCTAAACCCTATTCTTGTACAACAGAAACATTGTTACTTTATGCCCCCCCACTGCTCGAAAACGCGAAACAAACACCCCCTTCTAAACCTATGGGATTCCGGCCCAAACTAAGGCCTACCCTCGTGTTTCGGTTTTTGTTCGATTAAGTCCGTCTGTTTTATTATTTAAAAGTATGTTTAAACTAGTTAATACATCTAACTTAAATAACAACTATTTAAATTATATCGTGAAGTAAAACATACTCTCTGTATTTTAACGTGTGTGCCCCCAATGCTCACGATTTCTAATGTTATTTAACGCGGAACCAACTAACGATATTTCCAACATTGTGTTCACAAAATAAGATGGATCTATTTTAGGATGCTCAGATAATAAATACCCTAAAAAAACCATTAATACCCCCATTTCATCCTTAATCAAGTATGAGTCCGATTGCTAGACTAGAATCTTAACGAACCGAAACACCAACGTGTTAAATCCGATTCCCAAAACGCAAACCACTTGAGCTTGAACCAAAAACCAAATAAACTAATAACCAGACAACCTTGAAAAAAAAAAAAAAAATATAAAGTAACGTTAAAAAACTCCAAAGAAGAAAAAGGAAGAAAAAAAAAGAAAAAAAAAAAAAAAAAGAAAAAAACTCCAAAATGTTAGATACAAAATACCCTTACAAAAAAAAGAAGACAAAAATTGAAGAGAAAAAGCCGACCGAAAATCGCAAATCCTATTTAGGGTTTTTCCTAATTCGGTAACCGAAAATCTACATACCGAAACCCTAGTTAGGGTTTTGTGTATTCGCTCGAGACAAGGAAGCACAAACCAATCCAACGGTGGATCTTGAAACGTCACAAGAGAATAAAGATGAATCGAATAAT
This sequence comes from Tanacetum coccineum, assembly GCA_026074375.1. Lineage (NCBI taxonomy): Eukaryota > Viridiplantae > Streptophyta > Magnoliopsida > Asterales > Asteraceae > Tanacetum > Tanacetum coccineum. The sequence goes on from BQNB010052955.1 coordinate 30,963, forward strand.
CCTTTTAGGGATTATCGATTCGGTAAGGGTAGGAAAAGGGAACCGAAACCCTAATAGGTTGGTTGTTCCATAATTCGATGAATGGGGGAGAGAGAGCAAGAGAAAAACTTAGCGAGTTTTTAAAGATTGAATGAATGAATAATGCGGTGATAAGGGGAGTGTGTTTATATAGGCACAAGCCCAAACCCTATTCTTGTACAACAAGGAAACTAATTTTCCTTTTCTCCCCTCCTTTAACTCTATAACCGAACAAACACCCCCTTTCTAAACTAGGGGATTCGCCAAACTAAAAGGCCCCAAAAAAGGGCCCCTTTCCACCGGGTTCAAGTTTTGTTCGTTTTAGTCTTTCGGTTTTATTATTTAAAAGTACGTTAAACTAGTTAAACAATTAACTTAAATTAACGACTATTTAAATTATATCCTAAAGTAAAACATACTCTCTGTATTCTAACGTGTGTGTCCCCAATAGGCTCACGTATTTCTAATGTATTTAACGCGGATCCAACTAACATATTCTAACATTGTGTTCAAAACATATGATGGGATCTATATTTGGGTTAGCTCATGATATAAATACCCCCAAAAAAACCATTTGTACCCCCCATGTCATCCTCAATCAAGTATGAGTCGATTGCTAGTCTAGATCTTAACGTACCAAACACCAAGTGTTAAATCGATTCCCAAACGCACCACTTGAGCTTGAACCGAAAACCAAATAAACCGGACAACCTTGAACCGAAAATCATCAAACCCTATTTAGGGTTTTTCCTAATTCGGTTGAACCGAAACCCTAGTTTAGGTTTGTGTAATCGCTGAGCAAGGAAGCACCAAAAATAAACTCCAACGTGTGGATCTTGAAACGTCAACAAGGAAAACAAGAAGAATCAAATAACCCTTTGAGGGTTTATTCGAATTCGGTGAAGGGGGAGGAAAAGGGAACCAAAAACCCTAAGAGGGTGTTGGTTCGAATTCGGTGAAAGGAGAGAGGAGAGCAAGAGAAAAACTTTAGTGAGTTTTTTGGGATTAAATGAATGAATAATGAGGTGTAGGGTTTGTGTTTATATAGGCACAATCCTAAACCCTATTCTTGTACAACAAGGAAACATTGTTTTCTTTTCCTCCTCTTGCTCTAAAACCAGACAAACACCCCCTTTCTAGAACCTAGGGGATTCGGCCAAACTAAGGCCTCCCTCGGGTTCGGGTTTTGTTCGTTTTAGTCCCTCAGTTTTATTATTTAAAAGTACGTCAAACAATTAACTTAAATTAACACTATTTAAATTATATCGTGAAGTAAAACATACTCTCTGTATTCTAACGTGTGTGCCCCCAATAGGCTCACGTATTTCTAATGTATTTAACGTGGATCCAACTTACATATTCCAACATTGTGTTCAAAACATATGATGGGATCTATATTTGGGTTGGCTCATGATATAAATACCCCTCCAAAAAAACCATTTGTACCCCCCCCCCCCCCAATCCATGTTTTTTGATTATTTTTTATTTATTTTGTATATGTTATAAAACTGTGACAAAGAAAATACGGAACGAAAAATAAAAAGTTTAACAAGCCAAAAGTATTAAACTGTCAAAAATTACGGAACAGAAACTGATAAAAAACTGCATTGCACTGGGGGACAAAAAAACATGTTTTGTCCTTTTTTGTACTTTTTTGTACTTTCTGATAGGCTAAGAGGGTACCAATAGTAGCACCCATTTGGGTTTTACGTGAGAATAATGCAATCCTAGTTGTAGGTTAGTTAATCTAGTTGTATCTTAGGTAAAAATGATATCAAACGACACATTAATTTTTGTCTATATTTGTGGCCTTTTTTCTGCCATTTCAACTTTTAATATATTCTTAAAGTATGAAAGTCACATGCCTAAATATTAGGACGCAAAATTTATAACAAGACATACTTAACTGCAAACTTTATATGCAAGGTTTTTTATGGACGTCTTCTATAAGTGCCTATTATCGTTTAAAAACTGGTACTCGCGAAAGTTTAGTTTTACCAAGTATTTGACAAGGTTATATTATAATGATCGATTCTTGTTAAATATGGAGTCACCTAAACTCTTTAAAAAAAAACAATCCATTTAGAACTAAACATTCTGGTCATTTATGTAAACGAGTAAGTTGCTTTCGGTTAGTCATTTTATGTTATTTGTATATATTATTTGTATATAAGTATGATTAATATGAACTAATTTATTATTTAGTTATTTAAATTATATTTAGATAAATATTAAGAGTTCTTGTTAGTACAAAATTCGTGTCGGGTTTAGCAAGGTGTCGAAGTCCTTTGTCGGGTCGGGCCTCCAAATGACTTGAATGCTTGATCTTGTACTAGAGCAAGAGAAATGATGATTTTCTGCACAATTAAAAGTAAACAGTTAGCCTTACCGTGGGGACGGACCCCACGATTAGACTCCGATGTGAGAGTAAGTATTCATGTTGTCAGAGTATATGTCAGAGAGAATAAGAATAAATGTGTACCTTTTGGGGTGTATTATGATCCCTATTTATATAGATGTCTAGTACTAGGGTTTCCTAGTATTTCGATTACTTTAGTAGTGGCCGGAGTGGGTCCCTTGTCGGGCAAGGGTCCGCGACAATTGTGTTGAACGGACGTAGAAGTTCTGCGGACGGATCGTCCTATAGGTGGATCCGCGGACGGATTGTCTATAAGTGGATCCGCGGACGGATCGCTAGGTCCGGGGCCGAAGCCCACGCGAGATTGGGTTTTATTATGGCCTATTATTGATAGCTTTGGCCCAAAAGCCCGAGTGATAATGTGGCCCAAGCCCAGAGGCTTGGTTCACCCAGTATATTATAATGGCCTATTATTCTAGTGCTTCATATATTATAATACATGTTTTAATTCATGGTATCAGATCCACCAAAGACAAGAGTGTTTCAAGAAAAACTCTTGTCTAAAAGGCACATGCATGTTTGTCTAAAAGGTACATACATGTTATTCTTGAAATACTCTTGTCTTTGGTGGACATCACACCATGACTTAAAACATGTATTATACACATATGAAGCGCTAGAATATATACTTAAACTTAATCAAGAAAACGTTTTTGTGGGGATAATAGGGGACCAATCTCCATACCCTTCATCTTCATCGTAATCTAATGGGATTAAGATTAAACCCAAAAATTATTTTTTTTCAACCTTTTTTTTTAAATTCCTTATATCTTTCTCAAAAAATAAACCGGTTAATTCGTCAAGCGAAAAAAAAAAAAAAATATACCATCACGGCGGAGCATTTTATATAATTATTGTTTCTATAAGTTATCCACTTTGGAAGATAACTTTCGGACAAAAAAAAAAATTCTAGGGGTTTTTATGGTCACGTTTTTTTTTTTTCAAATTTTTTTTCACCTTTTTTTGCACGGTTTTTTTCACTTGTTTCATTTTTTTTTTCCCGGTTTTTTTTTCAACGTTTTTTCTCTTTTTTGATTTGAATATATACTCTTTCCGGAATACAAAATAAAAAAAAAAAAAAAAAAAACAAAAAAAAATTTTTTGTTTTTTTTTTTCGTGTTTTTTTCATAATTTTCTTTCGACTTTTTCTCGTTGAAAAACTTGCATGAGGGGAATCATATATGATATTGATTGACTGTTTAAATCCTATTATTTGATGTTAGTGTTAAATTTCATATTATGATTATTGTTTATTATCATTATATTTGATATTAGTTTGGGGGGGGCTATGTCATTATATTGATATCTTAATTTTTAGTTTTAAATCATATATGAGATATTAGTGTTATTTTTATCATATATTGATTTTTATATGCAAATTTTCAAACAAACGGAAAAATAAAACGGGGGGAAAACGAGGAAAAAAAACGTGAAAAAAAACGGAAAAAAAAAAAAAAAAAAAAAAAAGATAACAAAAAAAAAAAAAAAAAAAAAAAAAAAAAAAAAAAAAAAAAAAAAAAAAAAACAAAAAAAAAAAAAAAAAAAAAAAAAAGAAAAAAAAAAAAAAAAAAAAAGGATAAAAAAAAAAAAAAAAAAAAGAAAAAAAAAAAAAAAAAAAAAATAAAAAAAAAAAAAAAAAAAAAAAAAAAAAAAAAAAAAAAAAAAAAAAAAAAAAAAAACAAAAAAACGAAAAAAAAAACTTTTTTCCACGGGGAAAATACGTAAAAAAAAAATTATAAAAAAATAAAGGTGAAAAATAACGTTAAAAAAAAAAAAAAAAAAAAGTGGAAAAAAAAAAAAATAAACGTCGTGAAAAATCTGAAACAAAAAACGTGGAAAAAAGGATGGACAAAGGACGTTGAAAAGAAAAAAAAAAAAAAAAAACGTTAAAAATAAAAAAAAAATTTTTGTCGGAAAAGTGTATTCAAAGTGGGGGGGATATCTAATAGAATGATAATTAAAAATTTGCTCGATTCGTGATGGTATATTATTTTTTTTTGGCTTTACACGATTATTTTAAACGGTTTATGAGGATTATTTAAAAACTTTTAAAAAAAATAGGTGGGAAAATAATTAAATGTTTTTTTTAATTCAACAAACCATTGATTTTCCTTTTTGAATGGATTGGGATGTGGATGAGTCCCTAGTAATCCAACTTTTTTTTTTTGGATTTTATTCCAATATTAAACTCTCCTCAAGTATCTTATTTATATAAGTGGTGGTAACAATTTTAATATATGGGGACATTATGGGGGTCGGCCCCAAAAAAAAAAACCATGTTGTAGTTAATTAAGGGTGGGTGGGGGGGGGTTCGATGTATTAAAACAAGCTAAAGGCCAACAAAACGTGTTTTGTTTGTTGTATGTGATTTTGAATCTTTATAAAACTTTATTTACGCATGTGGTCTTATGTGGGTGCTAAGTTTAAGTGGCGAGTACATATGAGGTTACAAGTTTCTTGTTCAATAGATTTTAGAGGTATTGGGGATTTTGTTAGGGGTTAAATCCTTTTGTTATGGGTCGGTTATCTTGGATCGTGGGGGGAATGGGGGGGGGACTAGCTTTTTGAAGGGGCCTTCCATTTTTGGTTTTTTGTTTTTCTCTTTTTACTAGAACTATCAATCCCCATACCAATTTGGCTATCTTGGAAAAGGGGAAATAGGGTGTATATAATCGTCCCATTGGATGCTAGATTGTTATAATGGTTTTTCAAAAAATTTTACGATTAATGGATTTATACGGAAGCGTAACGAATCAAACCCCACACATTGCCAAAGCGGGCATGATCAGAGTAGGGATCTTAAAAAAAAAACATTTATTACCGATGGGTGTTGGTAAGTTTTATGCTATTATTGTTTAAAAAAAACAACCACATAAAGTTATATATCATGAATGACCTTTAACGGGATATTACGATTTCAATCTTGCATTAGATTAAAAATATTACTACAAGTTCACCCCAACCGATTCTTTTAAAACAAACCTTGTTTCTCTAATTTCGTTGTGTATATTGGGGGTAATCCTTTGCTTTAGGTTTTATATTACCTTATACTATTCTGGTTTAATCCGGCTGGTTTCATGCTTTAAATTATGGTTGTTAACCTTTTTTATACTCTAACCATGTATTTGTTTATACCAAATCCTTTTAGTAAATTTTCATTCTTAGGTACTATTATTTTTTCAACTATTTTCGCCCAATATCACTTTGGAGGGGAAGGAGGGTTATATTTGGAATACCAAAAAAAATAGTTGGATATAGTGGGGGGAAACTCATTCCACATCAGCCATCTAATAAGATATCAATGGGTTGTGATTAAAAAATGCAATTTATATTATTACAACCTTATTTTTTTTTTCTTTAAAATTTAAATCATCTCAGAACACCGGTTAATCATTAAGCAAAAAAAAAGAAATTGTTATTTGTACCCTTTCACGGCACGAGCCCCATTTTGTTAATTAATTCTTGCTTATAGATTTATCCAATTTGGAATTATACTTTTCGGGACCAAAAAAACAAATTTTTTACGTTTTTTTTATCACGGCCTTTATCATATTTTTTTCCACGTTTGTTTTTTTTTTTTTTTTTTTTTATAAATAATTTTTTCAGATTTTTTTTCCACGTTTTTTCCACTTTTTTTATTTTTACGTTGTTTTCACCTTTTTTTTTACGTTTTTCACGTTTTTTAGTGTGGAAAAAAAAGTGTTATGACGGCCCAAAAACAAGTGAGTTAATTAAGGTTCGAGTTAAACAAGCTAAGGCAACAAACGTGTGTGTATGTGATTGCATCTAAATATAAGCATGTGTCTATGTGTGCATAAGTAAGTGCGAGTACAATGAGGTTACAAGTTCTTGTTCAATAGATTTGAGGTATTGGATTTTGTTGGGGTAAATCTTGTTATGGTCGGTTATCTAGATCGTGGATGGACTAGCTTTTGAAGGCTCATTTTGGTTGTTTCTCTTTTTACTAGAACATCATCATACCAATTGATATCTTGGAAGAAGGTTGTATTATCTCAAGATTCTATTTATATAATGGTTATCAAAATTACGATTATGATTTATACGATCTTACGATCAAACCACACATACAAAGCGGCAAGTCACAGGGCCGGTTAGGGTGTTAAAGGTGGGCCGACCGCCAACGAAAAGGGCCCAAAAAAATTTATAGTGGCACCAAAATTTATCTCGTTTAACAATTATATGCATTATTTTCTTAAAAACTAATACACTTTATATTATAAACGTATTCTTATCTCAGGGCCTCATATGTAATGCGCTCAAGGCCATTAAAATTTTTCATAAATTTAAGACGGCCCTTATGATCAAGTAGGATCTAAACTATACCGATGGGTATTGGTTAGTATTATGTAAAACAACCACAAAGTTATATATCATGAATGACTTTAACGGATATTACGATTTCAATCTTGCATAGATAAAAATATACTCAAGTATCACACCGATCTTAACAACCTTGTTTCTCTAATTCGTTGTATGTGTATCCTTGTTTAGTTTTAAATACCTATACTATTTGTTTTATTCCGCTGTCATGCTTAAATTATGTTGTTACCTATTTATACTCTAACATGTATATGTTTATACATCCTTAGTAAATCATTTGTAATATATTTTTCAAACTCTTTCGCAATATCACTAGGAAATTCGTAGGCGAAACTTATAACTTTCTAGAGATTTCCGACAAATACAATTAACATATAATCTTTTATCCCCAATTTACATGTTTATACCCAATTTTGACCTAATTATTAGATCTATAATTTATGGGACAATAGATGGTTACATCATAATTAAGGCAGGGTATCTATGGTTGTTTTATGTTTGTTTTTCTTGCAACTGGTACTTATGATTTTTTTCTTGTTTTTCTGTCTTTGTATGTATGTTCTAGCACGAACTAAGAGATGAGTAAAAATGGTGTTTGTTTATTGTTTTGACTATGTTTAGGTTCATGGTTGTAATATCTTTAGTGTTTTATGCTTGTCTTGTATTCGTAGCAAGTGTGGCGGCTAGGTAGGAAATTCACTATAAGTATTGATAATTGTTATTGCTTAGGTGCCGTTTGGTTCATTAATTTGAAATTCCGGAATTTTAAATTCTAGCAAATTTAAATTCTTGAGAATTTAAAATTCCGGAAATTAAAATGTCTACGCATGTTTGGTTGACAGAATTTTATAATTTTTTAAAATTTGTCATTATGTTTATTATTGCAATTTTTTAGGGAGAGATTGATAGGGGTGTCAAAAAACCCGACCCGATCCCGATTAAGCCTATTCGGGTCGAGTTACGCGGGTATAAAAAATTTATTCAGGTCAACCCAAGTAACCCGAATACTAAATAGGGTCGGGTATCGGGTTGAAATTTTAGGTAACTCGGTTTCGGGTCTATGCGATTGACCCAAATAAATATCTTTCTAAAATAAATATTATAAATTTTCTATATAAACGATGATAAAAAATTTAATTTTATTACGTTTTACTCATACTCGGGTTGACCCGAACCCGAACGGACCCGACCCGAGTTGACCCGACTCGAATTGACACGAACCCTACTAACCCGAATTCAAATAGGGTCGGTTTCAGGTATGAAATTGTTAACCTTGACCTGACCCGAACGTGACCAACTCGACCCGACTAAATTGATGGATATCCTTTGATTTAAAAAAACAACAAACCAAGAAAAAATAGAATAAAAACAACTAGAAAAAAAAGTTTATACATTTTTTTTCCAAATAAATGAAAATTCTTCACTTTTTGAAGTCATTTTAATTTCCCCCATTTTGGCAATTCATGGAATTTTAAATTCTCCCATTTGTGTTACCAAACACAATATTTTGGGGGGAATATTAAAATGCAAATGCCATGAATTTCCCCCGATTCATAAATTTTTTTTCAGTTATGTTTATGTTTTTTAATGTATGTTTAAGTATGAAATCACTTATACTTGTTTACTTTAGTATTTATAATTACCATTTATTTCACCTTTTCATGTTTCAGATAAATCATGTCATAGCGAACATCAACAAGTAAAACTAAAGACAATGGTCGTGCTGGAGATGGACCCGAAGGTAGACCTTCTAATCGACCCAGATATCAACCTAGAAGTAGACCAATAGGTCGTGTAGTTGCTAGACCTAAAGGTGCTATTCCATGTAGAGGTGGAAGAGGGGGGAGTACTAGCGCTTCTAGGAATGTTGATTGGTTTGCTGATGATCGGGGAGATGTTGGGGAGTATCTTGACGAGAGTCTTAGACCTGAAGGTCGACCTCCTATTCCATCCATATATCAATCGACATGGGTCCAACATAGCTGATACGCCACCTAGAAGTTGGATTTATCTATATCAGGATGGGTATAAATTTTTCCTTTTAGCATCTTAACATCTAGATAAAAGGATTCTAATGGTTACTCTCTGCATTGTTTTTATTGTGTAGGTTTACTGAGGCACGTGTTCACCGACAAATAACTGCTATATTCAAGTATTCCTTTGATGGTCCCTGAGCTACATGGAAGGAGGTACCAAAGCGTGATATGGATCTTGATTTGACCTTGACAGCAAGCACTGGGAGCTTTTATTCTCATGATTTTGGTATAACATCTTCATATGAGGTATGTCTTGTCTAATCCCCAACTATATCATATTTTGTTAAAGTTGATAATAGTGGGTTGTTATGGTTCATCGAGTGATGTTATGGGTTTATTAGTACAAAATAAGTGTAGGGTTTAGAATAGGACTCAAATTATACGTCGGGTCGAGCTCCCGAATGATTTGAGCATTAGATCTTGTACTAGAGTAAGAGAAGTGATGATTTCCTGCACAATCAATAAAACCGTT
>BQNB010052956.1:0-40246 GCA_026074375.1 Tanacetum coccineum
CACTTTTGTGCTTTTTGTTCCGTGATCCTAAAAGTTATCAATGAATAATGAAAGCAATACACTATGTCACACATAAATAAGAGTAAGTTGTTAGTTATGAAAAATCATAAAAATGAAAAAAATCTTTGAAAAATGGGAAAACGAGGTATTTTATAACTTGTGATTTCTTAACTCTCCCTACAAAAGACTTTACTACTTCTTAAAGGATTAGTTTAGGGAGGTTTTGAGGTATTTGGTTTTAGAGCATACAATATTGCGTGAGGACACGACAATCACTTAGTTTGGGGAATTTTGATATGTGAGAAATCACATATCTTTTCCATATAAAAATGGCCTTAAATGATCAAAATGTGCAAAAATATGCTTGTATATGTGAATTTTGTTGTTTGTGAATGTGTAGGTACGGATATTGCAAAAATCACAAGAAAACGGTCAAAACCGGGCAAACACGAACACGGGAACGGATAGAGTACACAAGAGCCAGGAAATTATCAAGCTATGGTCAACTAAAGTCAAATGGTCAACCTTAGTCAAACCGCAAAACGACAAAACCCTCAAAAATCCTAAATGAGCCCTTAATGTTAAAACATTTTCACCGTAAGTCCTTAAATATATAACACCGTTAGTCCTTTTATTATAAAAGAATAATGGTCATTAACTCTTAACCAAAGCCCTTTTTACCAATTCACCAAGACCATAACTAAATCCATGGCCTAATCTTTTTGATATAAGCCCAAGTCAAACACCCGTTATAACTTAGTCAAACAATTAAAAGAAGGAAAAGGGCGCGAATTGGTTTACTGTTTAACCATCGTCCCAATCTTACCTCTGCGTTAAATTAAAGGGTTAAATCCGATTCTAGATGCAATCCTACGTGGCCAGAAGATACCAAGTACTAAGTGTCATCTCATCAAGCAAAAATGTCATCAAACGCCTTTGATTGGCTAGCTATGACAAGGGGAATGACACGCGTACTCAAACAAACACACCAAATGTGGAATTTTGCACTGAAATCTAGCTAAAAGAAGCACACCCTCCAAAGATACGGGATTGCCAGCAATTTCATCTAAGGGTTAAGATTGATCATCCAATGATTAGAAGATTTAAAGGGACAAGATCAAAAGCTAAGAGCACCATGTAACAGACCTAGAAGCTTCTCTCCAGGGCTATAAATAGGAGGCCACTTTCACTGACATGAATAACTAGCTTAGGAGTAGGAGTAGGTAGCTTAGAGTAGCTTAAATTTCAGCTTAAAGATAAATTTTCATGTAATTTTACTTTTCAAGTAATGTAATCTTTTAAATTTTCAAAAAAAGTTTAGTCTCATTCAATTTCACGTTTTAATTCAAGTAATTTCATAATTCAATTCTGTTTAAGTCGATTATAAGTTCTCTATAAGCTCACATACGCTACTCTTATTACTTACTTAGTTTGTTATCCTCAGTTAAGCTTTTGAAAGCTTAACTGAGCTTTATTATACTCATTTCCTCCCCTAAATTTACCTAAGCTTTGGATAAGGATGATAAGCCAATTCGGGAAGGGCTTATTGGACTCCACCAGCTTGTTCTAAACAAGCTAAAGCTTGTTGATTTAACCTCATTTGAGCATACACCTTTGTTTAGTTGAGGTGGAGGTATCATCTTCTTTTCCTTTGTTATTTTCTATTATGTTTTTTTATAAACCTAGTTTAAATCTGCATTTTAGCTTAAATTGTTTGTTAGTAGCTTATTGTTGTTAACTTTAGCTTAAACTTGCTTATTATCTTTAATTAGTGCTTATTTAGTTTAAATATTAGCTTAAATCTAAATCTGCATATGTTAGTTTAAAAACAGTTTGAAAAACCAAAAAGATTAGCATACTTTGTAGTTTTGATTTTCTGGCTTAATTATTTGCTTAAGTTTGCTTAATAGGTCTATTTATAGCTTATGACTATCTGGTATTTTAACTTTGTGCATTAAATCTGAAATATTTATAAGCTTAATATGGGCTTAAAGGATTTAAAGGGGTGTTTGGCTTATGGCAGTACTAAGTTAGTACTGTCCATAGTCTTTTGGTCCTTTGAATTAATTTCAAGCTTCATATTTAGGTTTATGAAGCTAGGATTTGAAGTTTTTGTTAGGTTAATTTAAGTTTTGATCTAGCTTGTGATAGTGGTTATAATCTGTTAGCATTAGTTTAGTCTAATATGCATTTTAAGCTTGAGCTCATTCTGGCTATGTTAGTTATTCAATATGCATTTGTTTCTAGTGTTTAAGTTAGTATAGATTCAGGTTTTTAAGTTTGTGTAATTAGTTTAAAAGTTTTGGACATCTAGTGTCAAATGCACCAGCAGTTAAATCAAGCCATACTGCCAATTTCTAGCTTAAGATTTAGTGGGTTAAAGTAGGAGTTAGTTCTTATAGTTTTGAGCACAAGTAGTTGGTAGGCCATATTATATAGGTTAGGGCTTAATTTTGTTTAGAAAGCTTATTTTAATATCTGTTTTTGATCTGCAATTTAGCACTTAGTTATTTTCATTAAGTTTTAAAAACCAAAAAAATAGTGTAATCTGTCTGCATAGCCTTTTTCATTTAGTTTTTTCATTACTTATTTGAATTTCAAAATAGATTTTAATTAGTGTTTTAAGTAGTATTTTAGGCAAGCTTTTTAGTGTTATAAGTCTTATCATCATAAGGATCTGTTTGCTTATTTAAAATTAAACTTAAAGTTGCTTAGTTAGTCTGTTTTGGTATACTAATTTCCATTAAGTGCTTTTAGTGCTTTTCCAGCTTATGGCTTGTGGATTTAGCTTAAATTTGTTTCAATTTGCTTATTAGGTTAGTTGTAGGAAGATTATAGCTTATTTAGCTTAGTTTCAAGCTTATTCTTACTTATTAGTTATCTTAAAGCTTGTTAACAAGTCAAGATTTTCTAAGTGCTTTCTGTCACCCTAATAAGCTGTTTTCCAGCTTATTCATAGATTTTCACAAAAAGTTTCTTTTATAAAAAATGTTCCTTATAAGCTGTTTTACAAGATTGCTTTTGCAAGTTTTCAAAAATAAAAAAGGGGAAACCAAGGAAGTCAGGGGTGAGCAAGGCTCGAACCCCTGACCTCAGCCTAGTTTCAACCCTTTTCAAAGCCTTAACACAACACTCACAAACCAACGTGCCCTTGGGACTTTTACGTCCTAGGATGCACATTTTATTCTTTTAACATCTTTTTGAACTCTTTTCCTTATAAGCACTTCGTGTGCTAATTAGCTTTTTCTAGGCTTATTCGTTTTAGCTTATTAGTAGGTTTAATTTTTCCTGCATTCTACTCATAATCAGCTATTTTCAAAAATTTTCTAGGATTTTTCTTTCAAAGATTTATAATTTTCGTGAATTTATCTTATTAAAAACTTTAAAAAATCATAAAAAATAGAAAAATAATCAAAAAAATAAAATTCTTTTTTATAAAATTTTCTTTTATCATATTTTAGACTTAGGTTTGAAATTTACTTTCGTAAGGTTAATATTTTGAAATTCCACTTTTTAAAGAACGGGATTTCGTTCCCGTTCTCGTTTTCTTCGTTTTTAAGCTTTAAGTACCCTCGTTTTAGAATTTCCTTAGCTTTTTATTATTAGTTAGTAAATTAGGATTGGAAAAAGTAGAAAAATAATTTTAGGATTAATTTTTGATAATTTAGGATTTATTTGTCGCGTTTCTTAAATTCCCGTTATTGTTTTTGTACTTAATTGTTTTCCCTTGCATGCTTAATTTGATTTTAATTGTAGAAATAGATAAACAAATCAAAAATCTTCGAAACCATTCAAAATGCGCGATCACGGATTTAACCGATTTTCAATTCACGCTTCGTCGAGGGAAAACGACCCGGGAGGTTTTTGAAACAACTTTGGTTAAAAGTTGGTTTCTTAAATCCGACGGAAAATATTTACTATACTATTATTTGATATAATCCTTATATACTTATATATTATATTATATATAGTGTGTTCAGACCGCGTATCAGCCATAAAACATAACGGGTTTGGTTGTACCCGAAGAAGAACTCGACATCTAGCTTAGTGTCGAAAAATAATGTAAGCAACGCGGTTTATGTGTTAAGGCCTTAAAACACAAGGTTTGTTATGTTGGGCTATAAAACATAATGGTTTTGGTTTTATCCAAGGAAGAACTCGACATCTAGCTTAATGTCGGAAAATCATGTAAGCAACTTGAATGGTTTTCTCCGCCGAGAAAGGAGCTTGTTGACTAGTGAAGTAACTCTCGAGTTGGGTACTCAGGGAGTGGAGTAGGGCGAAGAGGAGCTTCGTGACCGAACCACTATTAATCATCGTGTCTGGTTTGCATTTCCTTTTATGTATCTTGTTACGCTTTTATTTACTTTATCGCTTTACTTTTATATCTGCATTGTGTTCATGATTATGTGGATAGTTGTGTATATTTTCTTGTGATTGTGTAGTACTTTGTAGTTAATATTGTGGTTGAGCTTGTATTGTTAAGATATGCGCTAGTTTTTGTAAAACTATTATCGACACTTCTCATATTACGTCTAACTTGATTGGTGATTTGATACAAAAGATTTAAAGTTTTTAAAAGGAAACGTATCCCCCCTCTACGGTTTCCACAGTGTCAACGAGCAATGATGATAATTCCAGGCTTGTTGAGGACAAGGAACAGATCGGAAGAAAGATTAAGATATTTGGATGTTGAGAATACAAGATTCAAGAAGTTGTTGATTGCCAGTTGGGTGTTCTTCATTGTTTACTTAATGTGTTTTTAAGTGTTCTAGTTGTTTAAGGTTAGTGTATGTTGGGGTAAGTTGTAGTTGGGTTGGTTAGTCTTTTGATGGTTAAGGTTAGTGTATGTTTTTAAGTGTTCTTGTAATGACAGTTTGCCAATTAGCTATGAATGAATGAAAGTAATCAACTTATGTTAAATTTGGAATCAAGAAATGCAAACTAATTAGTATTACAGATGTAATTGCCAAGAAATGCAGGTTTGTGCATTTAGACAGGAAATGTAGTTTTGTTCAGGTTTGTGCAGAAAAACAGTCAAAATGCATTTGTCAAATTTGACTTTAAAATGTCAAAATGACCATTTCAAATGAAATTGTGATTAATTCAAGGTCATTCTAATAAGTTTAACTAAACAAGGGCAAACTGAGCGTTTGTAATGTTAAACTGGACATTTTTATTGTTTGACTAAAAAAGTCAAAATAGCAATCTTAATAAGCAAATAAGCACCAACAGATGGATAAAATTACCATACATTAGATAACACACAAAGTGTTAACAGTGAAAATTTGTATGGTAACATACATTAAGTCTAGTACCACAACCATACTACTACTTCTATTGTCTAAGATTGGTAAGGAACAACATTACACAACATTACACATCATTAAGTTGCATTAAGTTACAAAAAAGAAAGTCTGGTGATTGTAGATTCATTTGCTTGGACTAAATCTATTTCGAGCCTTCTTGGTTAGTTGTCTTTGACTAAACCTCCTTGCACCTTGACTTGATCCTGCACCTTCATTTCTTCCTACACCTTGACTTGGACCTGCACCTGCAACTTGTCTTGACCTTATACTTTGAGTTGTTCTCTAAGATTGAGTAATACTAGCTTGACTTGGACCTTGAGATTGGGTAGCCGAAGGCTGAGTTTGGGTAGTAGAAGGTTGAGATTGTGTACCCCTTGTTTATTCTTGCCAACACCATATGTCCTTTTCCTTTTACTAGTGACAGAAGAACCACCTTAACATGTACAACCTCTTTTGTTGTGACCTAAATTACCACATTGAGAACAGGTAATTGTTTTTCCCTTCCTAATAAGTTTGTCATCTTTGACAGATTTAAAAGCACCCTTCTTTATCTCCTTTCTTGGCCTACCCACTTGTGGTTTATGTACAGGAGGGATGAGAGTTGTTGATTGTTCATTAGCAGGCCACTGATTCATACCATTTAAAGGGTTGATTTTGTAAGAGTAAACAGTTTCCCATGTTGTAAGCCTATAACACGGGCCAATCTTCTGGTATACATGCATTCAACCCATTCTCTGTGGCATTCCAAATTAATGCTACAGCATGCTTACAAGGAAGACCAGTCAACTCCCATTTCTTACATGAACACAGCCTTTGCTCTAAATCCACCCCATACTTATCTAAAGAATGACCTTTAACTCCATATCCCCCCCCCTCATTCCATGTGGCAATGTATTGGTTTGCATTTTTCTTAACTACGTCAAATAACTTGTTCATAGTATGAGTAAGAGGTCCATCACACTTACTCTGCCCTTGTTGAACAATGACAATTCTTTTCATCAAGTATTCCCTAATGTATTCTAAAAATGTAATGATACGTTGATCCCTTCCATCAACTAATTATTTGTTGAATACTTCACATATATTGTTCAACAATAGATCACAATGTGCTCTTCCTATTATAAAAAAATATTTAATAAATACTCACCTAAACAACTTGGTGTAATGAAAGGAATATAAATGACAATGTATTTGTTACATGTGAAATGAGATTTACTCTATTGTTCTGGTGGAATCTTGTTCAAGTACTCATATGAACCAACATTATATGCTTTAAGCTCTTTCATCTTTTTTTTAAACTCAATTATGGTTGTAGCAGTTGCAGCCTTCCATAACAACTCCTTGTCATCACCACTGACTGCTTGCTTTCTATATATATATATATAATAATACATATATAAATAAATCACAAATATCAATAATAGTATGAGAAGTATTCCAAGAGGGATTTTAAAAAGGATAATTACTTTTACCCAAAGTAAAATCCCTAAAAACCTTCCCGGGTCGTGTCTCGACGAGGTGTGAATTGAGAATCAAGGAAAAGTAAATTTTGACCCCTACCGGTTTTATATATCTTAGCTTTCTCCTTAACGTAATAGATTGATTTTGCTAATCTTTTATACAAGGAGCTATAAAATGCAATCAAGCTTAAAAAAAAGTCAAGACTTGTGCAATTTCCCCATAATTGATTTTAATATGCGAATAACGTTTATTAGCTAAGTATTCATGAGTTTCTTTATTAGAAATTTTAAATGTGAAAAACATAGATGATAGAGTATATTATAAGTTTTTGCTGCAAAACCTAGA
Source organism: Tanacetum coccineum (assembly GCA_026074375.1). Taxonomy (NCBI): domain Eukaryota; kingdom Viridiplantae; phylum Streptophyta; class Magnoliopsida; order Asterales; family Asteraceae; genus Tanacetum; species Tanacetum coccineum. Next base: position 7,116 of record BQNB010052956.1, read on the forward strand.
CTAGTTTGGGAATTTCTTTAAGGCTCATAAAGGTTAATTGTGGCTTTTTGCTCCCATCAGCTTAATAAACGTTATATAATTGTTGAATAAATAAAGTTTCTTTGGTTTTTGCGATTCTTAGTTTAGATCACTTCGTAGAGATTCCTTCTGGTGAAAGTAAGGTACACATCGAGGTTTTGTCAGTGTTGTGGGGAAATAGACTCCTAGACTATGGTCGACTCGCATACCGATGTGGCAGTTGTTAAAAGACCACAGGACTTGAAATTTGGTTATAATTATAATAATTATGAAATAAACCAAAGCCGAAATAAGACTTCTGGATCATGGTCGGCTCGCATACCGATGTGACAGTCGTTTAAAGGGTAGAGGTAATAATAATAATAATAAAAACTGTGGGTTGATAAAAGTTTACTGCCTCTTGCCGGCTCACAATCGATGTGGCAGTCTTCTAAATAAGGCACATAGTAATAATAATCCGAGACTGATAAAAGTTTGCTGCATCTTGCCGGCTCACAACCGATGTTGCAGCCTTCTAAAAGGTCAAGGAAATTACCGAGGTCAAAATATGTTTGCTGCATCTTGCCGGCTCACAACCGATGTTGCAGCCTTCTAAAGGACCGAGGTTTAATAATGTTGCAATAATAATAATAATAAAGCCAAATTTCGACTCCGGGGTTATCTAAATAAAGCCTCCGTCTCTGGACTCGTAGTTGAGTTGTTTCAGATGAAATAAAAAGGATAACCCCTAAATCATGCGAAATTAGAACCTTAATGTGGACCTTATTCTCACCATATCGTCTCTTTAGGAAAGGATTTCAAACTAATTGTGGTCTAAACCGGGTTTACTTTATTAATAAGGACATAATTTATTTGTCACCAATAATAATAATAAAATCCTTAGAGGAAATTAGGAATAAGGGAGGAAAAGTAAGTACACAATTAGCTTTTATGAGTAGTGTTAGCATTATAACTTGTATTTTACAATGATCTTGTTTTTAAGCTTGGCTTGGAGAGGTGAAAATCGGGGACGGTGAATTTATCCATTTGGATACTTTTTGTGCTTTTTGTTCTGTGATCCTAAAAGTTATCAATGAATAATGAAAGCAATACATTATGTCACACATGGATAAGTTGTAAGTTGAAAATGATGAAGATCATAAATATAAAAAATGAAAAACTTTGGAAAATGGGGAAACAGGCTGTTTTAAAACTTGTGATTTCTTAACTTTCTCCACAAAAGACTTTGCTACTTTTCAAAGGATTAGTTAGGGGATGTTTTAAGGTATTTGGTTTTAGAGCATATAATATTGCGTGAGGACACGACAATCACTTAGTTTGGGGAATTTTGATATGTGAGAAATCACATATCCTTTTTATACTAAAAATGGCCTTTAAATGATCAAATTGTGCAAATTATGCTTGTATATTGTTTGTTTTGTCATTTGTGATGTGTAGGTACGGATATTGCAAATATCATAAGAAAATGGCCAAAACCGGGCAAAAATAAACACGAGACGGATAGAGTGCACAAGAGCCGGGAGTTTCTAGCAAAAAGTCAAATGGTCTACCCTTGGTCAACCACAAAAAGACAAAACATTGAAAATACCCGAATGAGCCTTATTGTTAAATCAATTTCACCTAAAGTCCAAAATTAATAACACCGTTAGTCCTTTCAATATAAAAGACTAACGGTCATTATCTCCTAAATCTATATAAAACCTTTTAACCAAAAATCCTTTACACCGACCTAATTCTTTTTTATAAAATCGAGCCCAAGTCCACTCACTTAGCCCCGGGTCAAACGTTATAAGCAGTTAAAAAAGGCGCGAAGGTGAATTCACTATTCATCCTTCATCCCAAAGTTTACCCAGCTTTATTAAACGAGGAATTAACCCTTCTAGATGCTCAAATGACATGGCAACAAAAATACTACGTGCCAAGTGACATCTCAGCAACAGAAACGTCACCAAAGCTTATGATTGGTCAAGAAGACACAAGGAATGACATGCGTGCTCAAAAGAAACACACCAACAATGGGAATATTGCACTAAAAACAATGTAAAAGAAGCACAGGCCTCCAAACAAATGGGATTGCCAGCGTGGCAATCCGTGTGCTCACATTCTCATCTAACGGCCATATATCAGCAAGCAATGATTAGAAAGAATTAAAGGTCAAGATCAAAGGGAGCGTGCATGAGTCTAGATCCTTCTCCCCATGGCTATAAATAAGAAGCTTCACTCACTCACAGACGGTATCTAGGAGTAGTTTTAAATAGTAGCTTTAGAATAGTTTTTAGCTTATGCTTATTTTATTGCTTTTAAATTCTATTTTTAATCAATGTAATTTCCTTTTTCAATCATGTATTCAGCTTTATCATTAATAAAAGTTTAAGATTACTTAATGTGCGATTGTCTTTTCATAAGTTTACTTTTATGCAAATGGTTTGAATAAGCTTTTAATACTGTTTCATAAGCTCAAATTGTTCATAAGCTATATAAAAGCTTTCAATACTTGAAAACTCAATGGAATTGGATAGCTGCTCTGAGTTTTCAAGTAGGTAATAGTACTTGATGGTCAAGTATTAGGATTAGACTAGGATTTGGAATTAAGCTTAAGCTAAAAGCTTAAGCTGCTTTATTAAGCTCTATTGTTAGCACTCACCTCTGTTTAGCTGAGGTGGAGGTATACTTCTCTTTAAATTTTTCTATTTACTTTATTGTCACTTTAAATCTTAGTTATAATCTGCATAGTAGCTTAATTCTGCTTATTAACTGCTTATTATTGCTTAGTTTAGTTTATTATTGCTTATTATAGCTGACAAATGCTTAACATGCTTAATAGTTAGTCTTAATCTTAGTTTTCTAGTTTTAGTTATAAAACAGTTTGAAAAACCAAAAATATTAGCTTAGTATAGCAGCTTATTAATCTGGCTTATTTGATTGCTTATAGTTGTTCATTAGGTTTATTATAAGCTGTCTAGTATCTGGTTATTGATCTTTGTTTTTTAAATCTCATTTTGATAAGCTGATTATGGATTTGAAGAAGTTAAGGGAGTGTTTGGGACAAGCGTACTAACTCTAAGTTAGTACTGCTTGAGTTCCTTTGGTTACTTGGTATTCCACTTTAAATTATTAATTAGGTTTATTAAGTAAGGATTTAAAGTGGTTTATAGGTTTAATCTAGTTTTGATGAAATTTTTAAGTAGTTGTTAGAATCTGTGATTTCAAGTTTAGCTTATAAGTGTGCTTTTGGCTTAAGTAGTTTATAGCTATTGTTATTTTCTCATTTGTTCTTCATTTGGTTACTTAAAAGTGTAGGAACAAAGTTTCTTAGGCCTGCACTTAGTAGTTTTGTGTTTTGGTTGCCAACTGCATCAGCAACAAAACAAGCAAACAGCCTTTTTCTAGCCTAAATATCAGAGGGTAAATTTAGTTATTAGGTCTTAATTTTTAGTATACAAGTAGATTTTAGGTCATTTTCAATCTGTTTCAGCTTATTTTTCTTTTAAAAGTTCATCTAGTTATCTGTTTTTAAGACTAAAAGTAGCACTTTGTCTTTTTATTCAAAAAAAAACCAAAAATAGAGTAAAATGAATTTTCAGCTTTTTCAACTAGCTTTTTCATTAATCATTTGAGTTTTAAAATAGTTTTCAAAAGTTGTTTCAATTAGATTAAAGGTTAAGGTTTTAAGTGGAATAGGCCAAAAGTTCGTAAGGATCCTTTAGCTTATTGAAAAATAAGCTCAAAGTTGCCTTAAGGGACTGTTTGGTTAACAGTTTTTGTTAAAGTGCTTTTTTGAGAATTTTTAGCTTATAGCTTGTAGATTTTTCTTAATTTCTGTTTAAATTTGTTTATTAGATTAATATTTAGTTATCATTAGCTTAATAGGGTCAGGTTTAGCTTATTTTACTTTTCATATAAAAATTCAAAAAAAACATAAAAAAACAGTAGCAAGTAGCTTTTTCATTTAGACTTTTCATAGCTTATTTAGATTTCAAATTCATTTCTGATTATAGTTTTAGATAGTCCTTTGAATAAGCTTTAAGTAGGTATAGGCTATAAGTCCACAAGGTTTCTTTAGCTTCTTTAAAGATAAGCATAAAGTTGCTCTATATGCTGTTTGGTGGGGGGGTGGGCGGGGGGGGGGGGGGGGGGGGGAGGGGGGGGATGTTTGAATTTCTAGTTTCCTCTTAAGTGCTTATTTGAATTTTAAGCTTATGGCTTATTCATTCTGCTTGTTTTTAGTTAAATCTTGCTTATTAAATTAGATTTAAGGTAGTAGTAGCTTATTTCTTATTAGCTTAGCTTATTATTGGCCAGTCTTTAAGCTGGTATAAGCTAGTTTTTATAAGGTTCCATTAGCTTATTAAAAATTAAGCTCAAAGTTGTCCTTTAAGGCTGTTTGGTTTCCAATTTTAGTATTAGTGCTTAATTTGACTTTTCAGCTTAATGCTTATTATTTTTGCTCAAATCTTGTTTCAATTTGTTTATTAGGTTAGTTTTAGTATAATGGTAGCTTAATTAGCTTAGGTGTTAGCTTATTTTAACTTATTTGTTTTCTTAAATTTTGTTAAAAAAGCCAAAAAAGTTAAGTGTTATCTGTCATCATATTAAGCTGTTTTAGAGCTTATTCATAAGTTTTCACAAAAAGTTTCTTTTATAAAAAATGTTCCTTATAAGCTGTTTTATAACTTTGCTTTTTCCCGGCTTATTGAGTTTTGCATTTTAGGATTTTTTATTTTTCCTGCATTCTACTCATAATCAGCTATTTTTAGTAATTTTCTTAAATTTTTAATTCAAAGTTTGGTATTTTTAATCATTTAATTTTGTTAAAAACTTTAAAAAATCATAAAAAATAGAAAAATAATCAAAAAAATAATTTTCTTTTTTAAAAAATTTTCTTTTATCATATTCTAGGCTTAGGTTTTAAAATTACTTTCGTAGGGCTAATATTTTGAAATTTCACTTTTTAAAGAACGGGATTTCGTTCCCGTTCTTATTTTCTTCAATTTTAGCTTAAATCACCCTCGGTTTAGAATTTCCTTAGCCTTTTCTTTTTAAATAGTCAAATAGGATTAGAAAAAGTTTAGAAAATCATTTAGGGTATAATTTTAGATAATTTAGATTTCAATTGTCGCGTTTCTTTTATTCCCATTAATGTTTAGTGCTTACTTGTTTAAATTGCTTAGTCGTTAATTTTTCTTTATATGATTTATGTTCTTTTAATTGTAGAAATAGATAATCAATTCCAAAATTTGAAACCATTCAAAACGCACGATCACAGACTTAACCGATTCTCAATTCACGCTTCGTCGAGGGAAAACGACCCGGGAGGTTTTTTTAGACAACTTTGTTTAAAAGTTTGTTTCTCGAACCCGACGAAAAATACTTACTATACTATTATTGTCTTATCCTTATATACTTATATATTATGTTATATAGAGTGTGTTCGGAGCTGGATCAACTCCCATTAAGTCTTAACTGAAGTTCTGAATTTGTTGAGATCATGTTAAGCGTGTTATTAGCAAACTAGAGTCAAGAACTATCAGCATACATTATACATCTCAAACGAGAACAATTTTATTATTGCTCGACTTGCTGCGTATTTGGAGAAAGTCTCATCTTACACAAAGCAAGTGGGAGCATTCTGCTTTTGGAGAAAGTCTCTTCTTACATAATCTTCTGAATGCACTAGCTAACGACATAATAAATGTTAAGATATAGTCCATGAAAGAAAATCATTTTTTTAATTTTAATTGGTCTTTCACCAATCGGTAAGAATGAGAACTTAAACTAGTTCTTCTAGGAGAAGACTAACATGGACAAAAATGTACACACATTTAAATGCACGCCTTGTGATAAGGGTTTTACTTATACTCAAGCAATTGACTATGATTAAAGCTTCTTTTCCTTGCAAGCGTTAAATGAATAAAGATATTAATTACCATACTTGATTTCATGAATATGAAATATGGCAATTGGATGTCAAAACTCCTTCTTGAATGATTACCTTTGCAAGGACGTTGTGTAATCAAAGGGGTTTATGAATCCAAGTTATCTTTTTAAAATGCGCAAGATGTAAAATCTAAGTGGATTAGAGCATGCATCTAGGAGCTGGAATCTTAAGTTTAAATCAACAATTTGAATTTGATTGAAACAAAGAGATCTCATGAGTACACATTAAAGCTAGTCGGAGCATTATGTTTTGTCTTTCTTATATCTTATATGTTGTCAACATATTGAAATAATATTTCACCTAAGCTAGATTTTAATCCTTAGTTTGGAATAATATTTCTATTGATAAATATAAGAAATAAAACATGTAACCTTAGAGCATACGTTTACTAAGATAAACATATGCAATTAATAAGTCTAATACAACATGACACATCATTGAGCAAGACTCAAGTTCTATCTCACCTGATGAGTTAAACACATGTTTGAAAATGTTTGGTTCAGCTAAAGGTTTCATTATGTATGTCATGTATTAGACTAATTGTAGCATTTGCATGAATGCAAGATGAACCTACAACCATAGTAACTAAGTAAAAGTCATTAGACTACTATTGAAAGAACATTCTAAAAGGCTTTTTAAGGACTAAAGACATGTTCATTGTTTACGGATTTTAATAAAGAGATTAGTGTTGAGCTTATACACTAATGCTTAATTTGATTGAGATATTCTCAATCCTAGTCATAGCAGGATTTTCATCATAAATGATAATACTATTGACTAGACATGCTTGATTGAAAGCATTATTGCACTATTCATTTAAAGCATAAGGAATACCCAGGTTAGGGTACGCGTAAGAAGATCTTGTGTTCTAATATAAGTGTTTTTGCTTTTGCTACTTAAACAACCTAATGTTAATGTTATTGTGGCGATGCTAGTGATATTTGTTTTAGCACTTAACGCATCATACAATTGTCATCATCGTGTTATTCAAAATAACCTTCATTGCTTGTGAGTTTTTTAAAACAAGAATTTCAAAGTTCACTCAAATGAAACTTGGTTGGTACTTTTTACAAATGTCATTGTCCCTGACCAAACATGTTAATCATGTAGGAACATTGACTCTCCGACCGCTAGTGTATCGTGTTATTATTTGTTTTTAGTATTTAGATAATGAAACGTTAAGCTAAGTTGTATTAAGCAATGAATTAATATACCTGGTATGATCGTCTTCATTCATACAACTGGGTTCTATATTTGCATGTTTAAATCCATGAATAATTTATTCATTCTAAATCGTCTATTGTTAGTTGAAGACACGGGAGTAGCATTAAAATAAAGCAAATGTGAGTGTTTTGGTCATATTCATATAGTATGAATATTAATGAATGATGCCACCAAACTTATATATTGTTCATTGGATGAACATTAGACTGACCCAACCTACGATAAATCACTACATGGATCGGCGTTAATAGTGAATCTCGCAAGTGGTTATGTCTCTCATCCTTAGACTTGAGATGCAAGTAGGTTTTGTATTTGTGGAATGTCAATCTTTGATATGGTTCAATGCTGACCTAAACAAGGCTGCTATAAAGGCCATCTTCAGGAGGGATGTGAAACACATAACAGACATGTGCAGTCAAAAATAGGATTTGTTCCTCCACATGTTTTAGAGTTAGATACTACTGGCCCCCTCGATGATTTGAACAGATGTATGTGTGGCTGCACCCAAAATGTAATTAAGATGATACTTGATTAATTTGGTAATCTAGTTTAATGTCTACGGCGAGAAATAAAATGTTAAACGTTAGAATGACTCATGATCCGTGTCTAATGTTCAACATAGTATCTATAACAAAAGGATGATTGATATCTAAACCATTTAAAATGAGATGTTTAAGAAACTATCCTCATAGTTTTCTAGAGGCATAGGCGTGTTGCTAGACACTAACATTTGCTTGTATCATTACCTGATTATTATGACGTGCGCAAGTGAGAGCTGTTGGAGTATGCTCGTGTCATAATAAATACTTATATGGCTAGACTCATGTGAGCCTATGGGGTCACATATATATACACTGAGGTACCACTTTATATATCGTGTTTATTGTATTTATAATATATTAATAACCTACGTAACTCGGGATCAATATTGGGCTTCTAATTACTAAGCTAGTACTTAGTATATTGGACTAGAGAAAACAAATGGCAAGCCTATTTGAGCCCGTTATAAGGCCGGCCTAACAAGGAGATGGGGAGGGGGTTTTGTTTTCTTGATAAGTACTAACTATTTGGTCATATCTTGTGATTTAAGAAAATAACAACTTACCAAAAGTGCTTCCTTTTTCACTCCTATCAAAAGTGACGGCACAAAGGGTATTCCCATCTAGGGTTTACAACTTTGATCTTCCATCTTGAATCTAGATTATTCAAGGTTTGATTCCAAGGTTACTGGGTTTAAGGACTAGCATCCAAGAGGTATACGGTAAAGTGTAGTGTGGACATTCATAGAGGTGATCTACTTTGGTCACTTAGTTTCTTGGGTGAATCGTGTACAAGTGAAGGTCATTGTTTGATTATAACGATCATGCCACAAAGGTAATAATCGTTGTTATTTATTTGATTAATCATATGACTATATGAATCCGGTTATAGGTGCTTTATCCACTGCGTTATTCATCTCATAATATGTTATATATTGTCTCAGCACCTATAGTTATTTGGCTGATGCTCTTCTGAAGCTTTGTGCGGATCTGTAATTATCAGAGTCCTCTTACTCTGTGTAGACTTATTATCTCCGCAGAAGTATCTTGATTGGTAGGTTGATTTCGTGTCTATCAGAGTGACAAGTTCCCTGATTAAATCTACTAACTCGCGCAGATTGACATCATTTTTATCCAGTTGTGTGACATATTATTTGAGTAGGTCACGGACAACAGTGACATCCTTTCTGACACTACATACAATAGATTTACCCACTTTGATTTTTATTGTCTTGGCCAGCGACTTTTAAAGACTGACAATCTTGTTGTGTTCCTTTTTGTTAAGGATTTTGAAAGCATTGTTCAGTGGTTTGATTAGCAGCTCAGGAATTTCAGCATTGAGAGTCTTCTTGACTCGTTTGTCAAACTTGGAAAAGCTTGTTTGATAGAGTCCTTGATGATCTGAGGAAGAGTGTTCTTGAGCATCTTAGATAGTAAATCAGGTATTCTTTCCTCAAATGCATCAACTACTAGTCTGGGCACAGAGTCCTTAATTTTGTCAGCCACCTGCTGAGCTAGGGAGGATTCTAGGTGTGCAACCCTGGAAGTTAAAGAGCTGATATCTCTGTGAAGTTAACCAAGGGGGTCTGACTAAGATGGCTTATTGACAGTTTAATTTTTAAAGTTCTTTTTTTAACTATATATATATAATATAATAATTAATAAAATATATATATAATCTAAAGAAGAACAAAAATCAACAATCAAAAATGCCAGGAGCAGTATAAACTATTCCCAGGTCGTTAATTCCCCAATGAGGCTGTGCTGGAAGATCGGTACAGTCGAAGATTTGAGTTTGAAGGAGAGAATTGAATTGAGAGTGTGGAAAAGTCAAATTACACAATAACGAATAAAAACGTTTAAGAAAATCCTAAAAATTACGAAATTAAGCTGAAAAAACGGTGAGCACTAATCCGAACCAAGGGGGAAAAAAAACTTTAAAATCTTTAAAATTAACCTACGAGAAAGAAATTTTCATCCCGCGCCGCTCCTCCTAATATCTATGGACAAATAACGAAGATGCATAAAAAGAACTAGGACCGAAAACGGAGTTCGTTTGACCCAAAAAAAAAAAACGATGTCAACACAAAAAATCGTACCTGACCGTTTCTTTTAAAAAACGAAAAGTTGGTAAAAATGACCCTACGTAATGTTTTATATTTTTCTACAAACTTATGACACAATAAAATTTTCTAAAAAAAAGAAAAATATTTTTTTTGATAATTTTTGTATTTTTTATGAATATTTAAACTTTTACTAATTAAATTGTAAAAATAGTCAATGACTTTCGAAAAAATTCTGATATTTTTACAAAATATACTAGACACACTTGAACAATCTAAGAAAATTAAGGAAACAAAGCTGGCTTAATAATAAGCCCGAAATAAGCTTGTTACAGCTTATAAGCTTATAGCCTAAAAACGTGTATAAGTACAATTGCCCTTGGGACTATAACGAAAAAGTCCCAAGGGCGCAGCGGTATGAGTGTGTACAAAGGGGGACTGTATCGAGAGGTCCTGGGTTCGAGTCTTGCTCACCCGCTCACCCTTGTCTCCTTTCTTTTTTTTTTTGAAATACTTTGTTAAAAGCAATGTTGATAAGCTCGTGTGGGCTTAAACAACTTTTGTCAACTACAAGTTTTTATGAAAAGCTCTCAAAAAGCTTAAAAGTGACAGTTTACTTAAAAAGAGCTTAAAGCTAGAAAATGCTAAGTCATTGGTCTTTTGAGGACAAAATAAGCTAACTTTAACCAATAAGCTAAAAAGGGGGCTTAATCTTTCCTAATAAGCACTAAAGTCTATAAACTACGTAACTGAATCAAGTGAAAGGCTTAAATGGACCGAAAAATTAAAAGTTGAGCTAAAAGGGGCTAATGCTTTTCTTGGCACTCAAATAGCTAAGAAAATGATAACTTAAGCAACAACAACCCTAAACATTACCCTAAAAAACATTAGGATCATAAATGAGCTTATAAAATAAGCTGAATCAGCTAAGTAGATGAAATAAGCAAATCCCTACTCTTAACTATGCTAAGTAGTAAGAAGGGCTAGTTTAAGCTTAAATTTGTAAGCTATCTAATAACGCTTCTTAAGGTTCTGAAACTTAAGGTGGCTTATACAAGAGCTTATTGGTCTTGAAAGTAATCCAATAACTTGGGCTTTTAGGCACTTAAAGGCTAGCAAATAGAGCTTAAAAATTCTCCCATTCTGCACCAGGGGAGGTAGGGGAGATTAGGCTCAATCAAAGGGCTTATTTGACAGCTTTTTTAAATAACAGCTGTTCAAATTAATTTTTTAAACTCCAAAATAAGAGAAAATTACGCTTAAACAAACTAAAAAGCTCTAGGTCATGGATTGTGCACCACTTTTTGCTTTTATTAAAACAATAAAAACTTGCTGAATTTTGACAGTGAAAAGGCTTTTGGTTTTTAAACTTTGACACAAAAACACTTGGTGAGTTGTGACTCAAAATGTCAAAAGGACACCAGGTGTTGACAGCTTGATTAAAGTTACCAAATAGACTATCTTTTAGAAAACCTCAACTTAAAATTCAAGATGCTTATGTATTAAGCCTTGTTGGTGTTTCTTTAAAAGTCACAGTTTTGAGATGGTTAAAAAACTTTGAGAACAATTTTGAAACTAAAAAAAACTTTTAAAAACAGCTTAAATGAGCTTAACAACCTAAGCTAAAACTACTAAGTGACCATAACCCAAACATAAAACCTTTTTGACCCGTTTTAAGTGTTGACCCAAACATCCTTTAAGTTTTTGAAAGTGGTTTAGAAACTTATGAAAACTAAATTTTACTGAAACTTTTAAAGTCATTAACTACTTAGTATACTAAATATAAAAAAGTAAAGCTGAACTTATAAGCATTTAAAAATGAGAATTAGCTTAGACAAGTTTTAGCTAATTTTTGGCAGTTTTAGACCAAATTGCATAACAATGAAATGAAAGTACTAAACAACAAACTTAAGCATAAATACACTAATAGCATTAAAGACAGTAATAAGCTGAAAAAATAAGGTCTGAATAAGCTATGCTACAGTACTGAAGTAAAATTTAAAAGAAATTTTACCTTTAATCCTTTGTTCAAAAGGACTCTTTCAAGACCTAATAAGCTCTAAATTTCCTACCCTTAGCGTCTAATTAAGCTTAAAACTAAGCTGAAAAACCAATAAGCATTTTCCACATAAGCTTATTTCATCATGCTTTTTAATCCAACAGTTCCTTTGCTTCCTTTTAAGTTTGTAAAAAAAATGTGAAAGGTTATTACAATAGACTGTTTATCAAAAGCTTTAAAAGATTTTTTTTTAGAAAGCACTTGAAATTTAGAACACGAGTAAAAAAACTTAGCTGAATTTCATTAAAATCAAAGTACAAGTAAATAGCTGAAAAAAACACTACTTAAAACTTACCCTTTAACATATATACTAATTTTTTTAAATAACTAAAAATGAACTACTCAGCCTCCAATGGACTTTTTACAAAGCTGTAATAGGAAAAATATGATAGGTCGCTTCCTCTTTGTCTTCTTCCTTGTGTGTTTCTTTTTGTTGACACATAAAGAGTTGTGCTTGTTGTGAGAGTGCTAAGGAAAGCACATCCTGGCCCTCCATTTTTCTTGAAGCCCAAGTCGACAGCTATGGACCTTTGATCATATTTTTGTGTGGGTTTGGATTGACAAGCTGGCAATCAATGTGGGGGTGGGGTTTAAGGAATGGGAGAGGTTTTGGATTTTTGTTGGGAATGTCAACAAAAATGACAGGTTTGTCGGGAGTTAGGGGTCTTAGGATGGGAAACGAAGAAGATATTCAGTATCTACAAACTATTTGGTTGATAGTTTGGGGATTGGGCAAAAATTGCCCTCAAAGTTATATGGTTCATTGCCAATTCGCATCCATATGGTTGAAATAACTTTCGGGAGGACTTGGAAAATTAAGTTCCCAAACAGTTTTATAAACCTAATTGCACGTGTGTCCTTGGTGGTTATAAGATTAGAGGACTTGATAGTTTTGGACCTTGGAGTATAACTTTGGATGTAGGCAGTTTTCACCATTGTCTTTATTTTTCTCTTTTCCTCTTTAATTTATAAGTTTCGGGTTTGGCAATTTTTAACCTCAAAACTTTTATTTCTTCACATGTTGACTTGTGGATCTTGTCGAGGGTTGACTTGGGTTGGACTTTTTCCAGCTGGATGGACTTTGACTTTGTCTTTTTTCCTGCTTTTTCCATTCCGAGTCGGTTTTGTCGATTTGGCTTATTTTTCGCTCCTTTTCTTAGATAATTCGTATCCTCGCACAATATAATTAGGCAAAAAATACACGCGTATATTTGGATTTTAGTCCGTTTTTTTTTGGTTATTTTAGCTCGTTTTTAAAGGTAAAAGGTATGTGTAATTAAACACATACCACTTATCAGTGGAAGCATTTACATTTTCATTTTTAGAGTTAGCCATATAAGCTATCTCATCAAGTATGTTATCAGCAACAGCCTTATCAGTCTTGGATAATTCTTGCTTATGCATAGATTGACAATCATCATTATCAGACTCATCTGCTTCAAACCCATATAGAGACTCTATCTCATCCCCCGGTATAGACTCTAAGTCAGAGTCAGCCTCCTGCATAACTTGATCAGACAAAGAATCGTCATTGACCAGAGAGCCATCATATGAATTTGGGAACCTCCTTCCCAATGAACTTTATTTATGACTCTATGTCAAAAGGGCCCTCATCAGTATTCAACTTAGCATCAGCCCCACCAAACTCATCAAGTGGGATATCACCCATCGATTTAAGCCCAAACTCTTTCACAATCTCCTCATTAGTTGGTTTTTCTACCTGCATAAGACAGTTAGTTGATAAAGGTAATTTTGTAATAAAGTGAAGGATCGCCATTCACTGCCCCTAAGAAGACTGGGTGTGATTATCCAGTCCACTCAAAAGTCTAAGACTTTTGGGACTCTTTTGATTGTGAGTTTGTAATGAGATGGAGGATCACCATTCGCTGCCCCTAAGAGAATGTGGTAGTGATCTATCCAGTCCCACTCAAGGTCATAATACCTTGAGATCTTTTTCTTTGGTTTGGGTCCCCTGAGTATGAGTGAGTGATGACATCATAATAGTGTCACTTTTATAGCATCATTTATCCCATGTAAATAACCCATTTTATACAATTATTACAATAATTCTTACTTAATCGTTTGTATTTAAGAATTGTAGTAATTATGGAGTACTTGGTGAAGATCAGCAAAAAGGCATGCATTCTGGAGCCTAAATGAAGACATTTGAAGATTACTGCTCTGGCATCCAATACGCCATATCCATCAAGGAAGATACGGCGTATCTGTTCCTGTACTTCATAAGAAACCACAAAGATTCAAAGTTCAATACGCTGTATCCAGAAGAAATCCATACGCCGTATTCAATACAAAGTATTAAAATATTCTGGAAGATATCGAACGTGGTCCCTAGTCCAAGAAACCCTCGATACGCCGTATCCATCTATGTCGATACGTCGTATCGACCAAATTCCAGACACTATAAATAGAAAACCAAAAAACAGGTTTTCAGTGTGCTTGATCATAGTTTTGATACCTTAACCACAAAAGTCGATTTTTAGAAGACAAGAAGAGCAGAAGAGGTTAAGAAAAGCTATCAATTTCATAGGAAACACTTTGTAATCTGCTATACTCTAGTAATCGCTTGATTTTTGGTATCATTCGTTTAACTCGGTTAGTTTACCTTGGTTGGATTATTACTCTTGTATTGATTATGACAATTTGAGGGCTAATACCCTTGGGTATTAGCCATTATTATGAAGATTGAATGTTTGGTTTGTTTATATTGAATGCTTGATTTATCGTTTAGAATCTTGTTTATGTTTATCAATTTATACTTGTTTACATGCTTTTGTATGCGACCTATCATTCAACTGGATTAGTGATACCCGACACAGTTAGCCTAGATGTCAGGATAATTTCCATTTTAGTGATTTATATATCTAGACAATAGGATCATGAATAATGACCTATCTTTGCCTTTAGATTAGAGCTTAGTTAGACCGGCAGGTGACCCTTGGGATCAACGAGTACGTTTTAATCAATTGGTAAAGACTTGGCATAGGGATACTTACTAATATATAGATTGCCATAAGCAATAAGTGGGTAAAGTCTTATGAGTAGGCGTTTACAAGATCACATTGCTTTAACCCCCTAAGGATAGATTATAATCAGCAAGTAGGATGCTTTATGTAAACGCGTTTAATTGTGACAGAATTCTATGTGTCTAGGTCTTAGGAAGAAGTAACACCTAAGTCTTAAGAATGATATGCCGCCTCGAGATAAGCACTCATTGCACTTAATAAACAAACCAACGTTTTAATTGGATTAATCATGGTTAATACAGTTTTATTATATTTGGCTAAGCTGCTCTTCTATCTTTTGTCTGTCTACTTGCGTGTGTTATTGCATCTTAAATTGATCCAAGTTACCACAAATCTGTGCCAGTCTCTCAGGCTGTAAACCCCCCTTTATTCGTTAGAATTAGGATTAACATAGGTTTAACATAGAATAGAATTAACGTAGTTTGAATTAACTTAGTTTAGTTAACCAAAATATTGATAAAATAAAAAGATTAGTTCTCGCTCTTAGTGATCAACACCCTACTTACCACGAAACTCCTATTCTGATCGGCAGGTACTACTACCCGTTAAAGTGTTGCTTTTAGGTAAAGTCGACATAATATAAATTTAAAACTTGAATTACTCAATAAAACTAAACCTACACGACGACACATCAAGTTTTTGGCACCGCTACCAGAGAGTGAAATTTTAATCTTGACTTTTATTTAATATTTTGGTTTTTAACATTATATTAACCTAACCCTTAGGATTAGTGTAATTTAGATTAGTGTAAAATTTTGTATATTTGTGTATTTGCTTGTATATTTGCTTTTAATTGTTTGCTTGTTTTATTTGTGTGTTTGTTTTGTGTGTTTTAATTATTTTCTATACACTGTTCTGGTCGATAACTTGATACGGCGTATCCACTTCCATTGAAAATGGCGTATCTAGCTTTCATATCCATATTAAAGCTTATCATTCATAGACTGATTACGCATATTTAGATCAATTAATTACGGCTGTATGTTCGTACTGCGTTTATATTAGCAATAGAGTTTTTAATTACTCGGATCATTAAACTTAAAATTTATACACGCCTTTTTTCTAACTAGGTTCTTATATGTAATTTTCTGGTTATTTTCAGTAACAATGACAAAGGTAATCAAGGAAGAGTTTGAGAAACTTGAGTCTCTAAAGATCAGTTGTAACACCCCCAAATTGGGTCGCAACGGAATAAGGGTCCGGGGCGTGTTACTTCTCAGATCAATAACACAAGATGTATATAGAACGACCAAACAGTCGTTTTAAAACTGATACATTGGATTTAACATATGTTTGATACAAATAGCCCTAAGCTTTAACTTGTTCATTGTTATTATTACAAAGATACTGATTTACAACACATGAGTTTCCCAAAACATAATGCAACCATATCTTTAGAAGCATTCCCAAAACAAGTCACCATTGTATCCTCTGGCACCTTATGCTTACTGATCTCCTGAAAAAACATTTCTTTAAAACGTCACAATAAATGTTGGTGAATTCATAGGTTGATATATCATTATATTGCTAGGGACTAACAAGATTTCCCATGTGTATGATAATGCTACAGTATGCAGACATCATTTAAATGTAATTACGTTGCCCCTAAGCTCAGGACAATGAAGACTCGGACATAGATGATCCATATAAAGGCCTACAATTTCCCTTGATTGATGTTCTAACCGCAATTCCTATTGTGCGACATGTGGTAATTCGTTCGTATTACCCGGGTGATGGCTAATCACCCGAAATGGAGGATGTAATCCCATAGATTCCATATTTATAACATCCGCGTCATACTGCAATGAAAGTTCATGATAATGGCTTATGTATGGTTATCGCTACTTAGGCAACACGTAATCATAAAGTAAAACTTATCCACTTGTGTCCAATTGTAAAACATTGCATGTTTCTCACCCCAAAAACTTATAAAACAAATCATGTAAAACGTGGGGCTATGAACTCACCTTGAGTGAGCGAATATCAAGTATATCACAAATAATGCGTCACGCAAATCGTCAGATGCAACCTATTTAATTTAAGGTCGTATAAGTACTAATCACATTGGGTAACTACTACCATATATCATTCTATATAGCTAATCACCATCTAATTGTTTTGGTAAAATTGTGTTTAATAAGTTAAAACGTTTATAATTTCCGTTGTAGTAAAACTGGCGTAACTTTCGCGTTTCAAGTCCGTTTCTTGCGTTTCTTATGTCCACGTTTTCGTATTAAGACGAGTTATCAATATTTGACATTTTCATATTTTTAGTCCCCTGATGAACAGTACTTTTTACTGTTCACACCAGTTATAAAGTTATTTTTATAGTTTTAGTTATCGTAAAACCCGTAAACGTCGTATTTTATTCGTTATAGCTCCGTTTTTAGCGATTCTTTCGAGCACGTTCTTGTTATTGAAATTCCTATCTATTTATGAGGTTTACAAAAATATATGTTTCTGTCATGAATAGTAACTTTTATAAAAATAGTTTTATAAAAGTATTTATTGTCGTAAACTTGCGTAATCCGTAACTTCTTCGTTATTGTTTGAAAAATCACGATTCTTATCTTTTTGGAATCGTCATGAGACGTACTATTTTATAAAAATATAAAATGGTCAGGTTGTATGTCGAATTAAAACAGAAAGTTTGGATGTCTTTCTTGAATTCATATGTAAACTTTGTTTTTATAACTTTCAACTTTGTAAATTACCACAAGTCTTTTATACCATATATATATTATATGTCTTACATATAATAAAGTCCATTAGTCCATCTCTTGTCCAAAAGTCCATGATAACAAGTCCATAACAACTTTTTTAAACCATAATTTTCTTAAGTATACTTTATTTACTAGTTTATACATGAATCTTTTATACATTAATCAAAAGTGTACAATATCTATACTTCCATTGTATCCTTATTTTAGCATCCATATAACATAAATAAAGTCCATGAAACAAGATTAACAAGTCTTTTGCCTTACTTTTACTTGAAACTTATTAAGTGAACTTTTAAAACCCTAATTTGTATATATCCATTTTTACACTAAATCAACATGGTACAATACTTTTACATCTATTTTAACATGATATTATCAATATCATAACTTATGTAAAAGTGTACAAATCCATAATCACAAGTAAAATCCTTTTTACATGTTCAAAAGTGTCATAATGGTGATTAACTATATAAGCATTATATATCCATAAAACCATGAAAGTAAAGACATAAAGAGTTTTAGATGACCTTAATATGATGTATGAGGATAACCAACACAACCTAAACCCTTGTTTAGATTATAACCCTAGCTTGCACACTTGGAAACCCTAAAACCAAATGAAACCCTAATCTTCCATTTTCTTTGCTTAACACTTGTAAAGGCTTAACCAAGCCTTCAAACCTTCTTAGTATGTCTTAGATATGATGTAGTAAGCTTTGGTATAAGTTGTAACAATTTGTATGGGTTGGTTGTGGTGTGAAGGTTTTCAGCCGTGGGGACTTGTAAGAGAAAAAAGAGGGATTAAGTTGGTTTTGGCTAAGTGATAAGTGATGTGTGGTTCTTACCGTCTTGCTAGCATGATATATATATAAAATCTATATAAATAATAATATATATATATATATATATAATATATATATATATATATATATACTATAAAAATATATTATATTATATTATAATATATATAAAGGACTAGTCAAAGATGGAAAAAGAAAGACCAAAGACTAGTCCAAGGCTTCCATTAAGAGTGGTCAAAGTTCAAAGGGACCATGGGAGGGTCTTAAGGAAAGTGTTGGTCAAAATGCTTAGTCATGGTCTTAGGTTTAATGGCTTGAAGTTGTACAAAGACCAAGTAGAGGTGTTTGTGGCGGCTCAATGTTCTCCCTGGGACTATACTAACAAAAAAAAAACAACCTAAATTTTTAGGGGGGGATGAGTACTAGTTGGTGATTTTTGATATTTTACATAATATCTAGTATAAACTTGAAGTATAAGTTGGTAGATTTAAGTATAAAGGTAATACTTGTAATGTGTAGTTTTTAGTTGAGTCATTTTATGTACAACTTGACCAATAATGTTAACATGGGTAAAGTTTTATAAAACTTTGAGTATTGGGTATAAAAATGGGTATTTGTTGAAGCGTAGAAAAGTTTTGGTGGTTCCGGGAATGCCTAAACGCAATTTATGGCGAAACGTAAACACTTTACGCAACCAATAAAAATAAAATGAACAAAGTTAATAATTATCCTCAATATAATTACTTAACACTTGCTTGATGTAAACATTTAATTGTTTGATGCCCGTTTATATTGAATGATAATTTTTAGCTTACGCGATTTAATTTATTGTTGAAAATTAAAGTGAACGCGTAAAAGTTTAAAATAAATAATTGGATGTTCATTGGAGTAAAAAGGTGTGAAAATATGAGTTGTTACAAGTAACTTTTGTACCAACAGCACTAACTGTGTACAAATAGCATTAACTACTTAGAAAGTTTTCTTCAATCTTCATTAGCAGTACTAAGTTACACTAGCAGTAGTAACTTGCAGTAGTAACATATACTAGCAGTAGTAACTTATACTAGCAGTAGTAACTAGCAGTAGTAACTTACACTAGCAGTAGTAACTAGCAGTACTAACTACTTAGCATATTTTTCATTAAGATTACTAACAGCACTAATTTATACTTAGCAGCAGTAATTAATACCTTAACAATCTTAACTTCCACTTAGCAGTAGTAACTTCCAAACAGCATCAAGAGGCTTTTAATCCCAACAGTGTGGTAAGGTATATAACTGGGAAACTGCTACGTACGGTAAGATCTGGGATAATGAAGACGTTCATGACCTCGGATCTGTTGAAACTGAATTCCCAGCTATAGTCTTTAACGACACATTAACATCTGAAGCAACACTCCCGTCTGAGCCTACGGTAAGTTCTCTTAACAACGATGAAATTAACTTTAGAATATCGTTTGACAAATCCGACGATGAAGATTGCATAGAAATTTTTGACAAAAATTCATTTTCCTATAAAATAATTTTTGTCAACGATTTAAAAACGGATTCGGAAAATAATAATGATAAAGTCAATATACCTTTGCTTCCATCGCCCAAGCCTACGGTCAGTTATTTTGATGATTTAGACTTCTTTAAAGATTTCGAGAATGAATTTCTAGCCATTGTTTACAATGATGCTCAAACGTCCAAATCAGATTTATTAACTGAACCGATTTTAAAGCCTCAACATATCAATGAATTTAATTTGAAAGATGAAACATCATTTTCCAAATGTGATGAAGAGGAACAAAACGTTTTAAACTTTAATGATCTATTTCCTTTTAACGTAATTTATCCCAATGATTCAAAATCGGATAAGGACAATGATGATAATAAAGTCGATATTAAACACTCTTCGGGGGATTTATCTATCAAACCGTTACCTGATGTAATAAATACCGATGTTAGTACCTATGCACATGGGTCAAATAAGATTTTGGAAACAAGTCATGATACTGAAACTTTTATCAAGGGATTAAATTTTAATATCATAACTTGGAATCATCTTAACAAAGGGATATCATTCATTTTCCTAATCAAGAATTTGTATGTGCCATTTGGCATCCCGTTCGACCCCAAATTGTTTTATAAGGATGGGATTAAATTGGGACAAGTCTAACTTAAAGACTTTTCTGTAAACAAAAGTGCTTGCCAGGAGACAACCCGAAATGTATTTTAAATTTTTATCAAGTCTGTCTTCTTAGACTGTCTATACGGCGTATCCAAACCCTATGGATACGACGTATTGACTATCTGGATATTATCCAGTCTTTATTTTCAGCACAGTCTATATGACGTATTCATTAAATGAATACAGCGTATACAAGTATCAATACAGCGTATCCTGGGGAATAGATACGGCGTATCGACTTCATGTACAGTTTTAGGTATTTATTTCGAGTCTAACCAAACGAATACACGGAGATAGAATTGCATGTGTTTTCTGAGAATTTACACAGGACCTTGTGAAAGAAATATCGACGAATATTGGTAGAGAATTTAAAAATCTAGAGATCTTGAAGTGTTGGAGTCTTGAAACTTTAAGGCGGTTGTTCAACACGAATTCTTGCTCAAATAAACTCAAATTGGAGAATCTACCAAGAAAATACAGGGGAGTTTCTCATTCTAATTCTTTTTTAATTCTCATATTTAATGTTTTATATATACAACGAGGAAGTTGTATAATTCAAGTGGAGGGATGGAATTAGAATGTTTACCTGTCCTATTTTTCACACTAAAATGCTTAAATTATGCTCAAATTTAAAAAAAATCAAGCATACTTTTGTGAAATTACATGTTACATAACCCGCACAGAATAACCCTTGTTAGATATTGTGAGGATTTAGCCTTTCCGTTTCCAAATGTTTACCCAAATTCCACAAAATATGAGTGTGCCGGTGATGTTGTAGACTTTAGAACTTGGCTTGGTATATCACTCAAGACCGCAATGATAAGTACTATGGATTTAGATGGAGTAACTTGTTTACATTGGTAAATTTTAGGATTACACCCAAATCGCCTTTGCATGTTGCTTATTAACTAACTACACCGGTTAGTTAACCTCCCGTTTAAACCCTTTTCCACTCTCATCTTTAGAGTGATGATCCACTAGAACAACCCGTAAAGCCAATCCTTTAAGAATTACACCAACTATTTGTTTTGTTACATCCTTACACCTTAACCTACACTGTTAGATTAAGTTTAATTTACAATTGCTAGTTGCTTAAAGTGTAAAGTTTGTATTTCCCGAGTCTTGTGTCATTTTCTATCTTTGGTGCGGTTGGAAATTTGCACATTGCAAATGGGAATGTATATTAGTAGTCAAAGCTCATGTGATTTTACTACCATCACAATTAATGGTGAGTCCGAAGAACGAAGAACTACCGAAGGAATCATCCAGAATTATTATGATCATGAAGTTGGTGAAACTACACCGAGATTTGAAGAATAGTTAGTAAAAAAATCGAAAAACAAAGATGAGAAAAATTGCAACAAAAAAAGAGAAGGAAAGTTTGAAGATAATCATTTCGCAAGAGCATTACCGAAGGAATTACACGAAGGATCGATTATTCGTTGATACGTCTAAAAAAATCAACTATGTAGAGTATTGTACAAAGTGGAAGATATCGCCACTTGCCTTGTAGAGTATGTAAAGTTTTGGGATGATTGGGAAGTTGACCGTTACGGGAACTGTAACACCCCCAAATTGGGTCGCAGCGGAATAAGGGTCCGGGGCGTGTTACTTCATAGATCAATAACACAAGATGTAGTCTTATCATGAACGGTCCCGTGAAAGTTCTAGCAACCGTACCTTATTATTTTGGCTTAATCTATTTGTTTCGTGAATTTTGTTTAACACCCATTTACTACCTTTTCCTAGCAACAAACCTTAATATATACTCGAACGAGGATTTGTACGAGCTACGCATGTTTAATTCTACGTTACATATACACAAGCCATGTGTGCGTGACACGGTTGCCATGTAATGATGACTTTTGGTAAAAGTAGAAGGTCCATAACCCCATATCGATTATTCACCCTAACCGCTGTTAAAACATGAACAGGATGTGATCAAATCATACATGTTATTTCCGTCGTTACGGCCCATGGTATGTGTGATTCAGCCTGCCATGTATGTGTGGTACTTATGTGAAAGACAGTCGAAAACGATTAAACCCAATCCTTCTTAACCCAATTATCTTTGACTTTATAACCTCTATCGCTCTAGTGGTGGCGATGCGTATCTTTGCCAAGCCTATAATAGAAAAATCCTTAACTTAGGTTGGGACACATTTTCAAAACTTTTCTAAAGTCTACTTGAGGACAAGTAGGATTCAAGTGAGGGGATATTTAATGACATCAAATAACGTTTATTTTATAGCATCATTTATCCCATGTAAATTACCCATTTTGTATAATTATTGCATGAATTGGTACTTAATTGCTTAAAGTTTTTATTTGCAGTAATTATGGAGTAATTGGTAAGTTTATATAAAAGCACCGTATTTTGGAGCCATAAACGAAGAGTTAGAAAGTCAACTGATCTGACAGCAAATACCATTATTATCTAGACCTAACACTTATCCAAGACTACGATATAAAAGACCATTGACTGACTTTGAAGAATACGTCGTATCCGCACCAACTGGGTTTACCTTAATACGTCGTATCCAGCAAAGAAGATACGGCGTATTCGTGCCTGCACTTCGCAAATAAACCACCAAGGATCAAGACCTAATACGCCGTATCCTGGACATTTAATACGCCGTATTCACTAGTTAACAGTCAAAGATATTGCATTTTGAATACAGTCAACCGTCCGATGATCTTTAATTAAGCAATTAATATGAACTTGGTCTCTTACTCCAAGAATTTCCTTATATGCCGTATTGATTGCATTCAATACGGCATATCCACAGGACGATCGGTGTCCAGACTTTAATAAAATACCAATCCCTAAACTCAGTTTTAGGTATGCAAGTGAAGCCATAAACCACCAAGTCGACTATCAGACGATTAGAAGAGCAAAGAAGGTCAGGAAAGAGCCTTAAGATCATAAGAAAACTCTTGTAATTTGCACAACTGGAATACGCTATTCGATTAGGTTTCTTAATGTTAAAATCGTATATAATATCAAACCGTGGGGGGTGTATTTTTACAATGAGCTATCAGGCTGATACCTTTAGGTATCAGCCATTTTATGAAGATTTATGTATTGGTTTGATTATCTCGAAAATAACTTAATTTATCGTTGATTTTAGATAAAGTTTAATCATTTTATACTTGTTTACGTGCTTATAAATGCACCAAACATTCAACTGTGATCTAGTCCTACATATTATAATGCTATGCACTTGGTAGTTTGTGTGGGCGTAGGGCTAAGAGTCCGGGATAGCTCTCCATATAGCAATTTATATATCTAGAATCATAGGATCACAAATAAATGATTTATCCTTGCCTTTGGTTTTGTGAACAAGGTTTACTAGGCAGGTGTCCCAAGTATAATTCAAAACATAACGTGCAAAATTCCAATGGTAAGGACTTGGATAGAGTGGACAACTAGTATAAAAAATTGTCGTTAAGGAGAAAAGTGGTAAAGGTCCCAGTGGGCTAGGGTTTAGTAAGAGCACCATTATTTAAATCCTAAGATAGATTAAAATCAACAAAAGGTTGCTTTATGCAGATGTGTTTAATTATGACAGGATTAGACGTGTCTAGATCTTAGAAAGAAGTACCGCCTAAGTCTTAAGAATGATATACCACTTCAAGATAAGACTATCATTGCACTAATAAACAAACCTGCATTTTATCATATTATTCATGGTTGATATATTTTCTTTATATTAGTACTTCACCGCTTTCTCTATCGTTTTTTAATCTTCTTGTGTGTGTTTATTGCTTTACTTGTTCATCAAAACCTTATGATTAGCATACCCAAAACTCGTGCCAGTGTCTAGGCACGAAACACCCCTTTATCATTAGCATATGTTTAAATTACTAACTAAAATCGCTGGATAAAATAGAAAATAAACGCATCTTTGCACTTAGTAAATCGACACTTTACTTTACCAACAGGAGCTACATCTTACCGGGTACACTGCCCGTTAAGAGTGTTTGTTTTTAGGCATAGTCGGCATCAAATAAATAGAATAACCGTGATAAACATAAAAATAACACCTAACTCGACACACATCATTCCTCTGTTAGACTCCGCAATAAAAACCTAAAACTATACAGAATTCGAGTACGCCGTATCCATAACCCTAGGATACTCCGTATTGATACCTGTTCCCGTATACACTGTAATCGTTTTAAAAAAGAATACGCGTATAGATTGTGCTGAAAAAAAGATAGAAACGTCGAGAAGGCTAATACGCCATATCGATGAGGTTTGGATATGCCGTATAGATAGTCTAGGAAGACAGACTCGATAAAAATTAAAAATTACATTCCGGGTTGTCTCCCGGCAAGCACTTTTGTTTACAGAAAAGTCTTTAAGTTAGACTTACCTTCAGCTAAGGATGACAAAAATTATAGAAGCCTAAGTATTACACATTCATCCTCATTATATCCTATATTATTAAACTTAGTTTCTATATCGTTAATTATGTGCTCATCCATACCCTCACCTTCGTCAATGGTGGGTCCTAAGTCAACTACTTGATCATGCCTAAGTTCTAATGGTTTCATTTAGATCACTTAATCCAATGTAATCCTCCAAATAGGTTCATGCAATCTATTCTTCAACTGTAGCCCATAGCCTAACTTCTAATCAAGTTCGTACTCTTAAACAAACATAATGCATAGACCCAAGCGCTTAAAGATTCTTGTCATTAAAACTACTTTATAATAGCAAAAGACATAAGACAAGAAAGGTCCTTCTTAGGAATCAAGGGGTCCCTTGAAATTTCTCGAGGATATCTACAAAAATAAAGACGTCTAACTAGGAAAGTAAATTCTCAATACCTACTATCACATTCTCAACAATTCCTTTGGTCTTTTCACTATTCAAATCAGCCAATTCAACAAAGTAATTTAGTAGTGAATCAAGTCTCCAAATCCGAAGGGTAGTTATAAGGTCGAATATGGGCATAAAACTTACGCTGCTCCAAATCAGCTAAATGAGCTTTATAACACATATTTTTAATGAAACAAGGTAAAATAAAACTCCTTTGGGGCCTTTTTTCTTTTGAGCAAGGCTTTGACAAGAGGTTTTTTTCGTTAGTGTAACGGCTTCCAATCATTTTTCCATCAGATTTCCTTCATTCCTCCCAACAATCATCATTCAATGCAACTTGGAGAAGGGTCTATTTCGTTTTTTTGACTAGAAAAATAAAGTTTCTGTTTGTAAGGTTCGATATCGGCGTATTGGCTATCATCAATACGGCGTATTTGAAGGCTTGTCAGTATTAACAGAAGTATAAATCGTCTCATCATTAATTCTCGGCTTAATTTCATTCGAGCCTTGTAAATTCCCAGATAATTTTTTATGTTAAAAATGCTCATCTGCCTGACTTGGATCTCCAAAGATTTGATCGAGGCTTTATGATTCGTTAATGCAAAATCTGTAGAGGCTTGTAATTTCTTGAACAAGTTGGTGTTTTCATCAATCCCTTTTGCAATCTTGGCGATGAACATGCTTAAAGACTCTTCCAAAGTAAGCTCCATCATTATTTCTTGTAATCTCTTCTTTCAAACTAATTCTCAGGATCAGTAATAAGGTCGAGTCCCTAGAAAACTCGAACAATCAAGACCAGTTGTCTTGGGAAGCTTCCTATCTAATTGTGATACTTGTTCCGGGTCTTTGAAAGGTTGAATGAATTCTCCGAACTCCTTGTAACGCACTACCTAAAACAAAGGACAGACAATCAGCAGTATATGCTTCGAAAGAAGGTATATGATAAAAAAAAACGGAAACGAATACTAGCAGTATATGCTTCGGAAGAATGAATGTAATAAAGCCACGGAAACGAATACAAAAATTAAGAGTCGGAAATGTATCAATATCCTATATCCGTATTCATTTATCAGAATACGCCATATGGACTTTATGAACAGAATACGCTGTATTGGTTATGAAAATTTATACGTCGTATCCAAAGGGATGGATACGCCGTATTGGTTTGAAAAAAATTTACAGCGTTGTTTGAATAATTTAGAAAAAACACACAAACACACAATTAAGCAAAAATATATACAATGCAAAAAAAATCAAACCACACAAATATACAAATTAATCTAAACTAAACTAAAACACTATTAAATAAAATTAAACAACTTCACTCCCCGGCAACAGCGCCAAAAACTTGATGTGTCGTTGTGAGTAGGTATTATTTATGTATCAAGTTTTATTATTTATTTTATGACCGACTAACCCTAAAAAACAACACTTTAAATGGCAGAGTACCCGGTTAGATGTATTTTCGTGTAATTAGGTGTCGATCACTAAGAGCGAGAACGTTAATAATCAAATCTTATATAGTATTTATTTATCTAATTAAACCTAAAACTATTGCAAAGAAGGGTGGTTTTTCAGCTGAGAGACCACAACGAGTTAGTTTCTAACCTAAGGTTTTGATGACAATTAACACACACAAGGCGGTAGACAGAAGATAAAGATGCGGTGAAGCCTAATGTAAGGGAAACGTATAACCATATTTATTCCAATTAAAACACAGGTTTGTTTATTAGTGCAATGATTACTTATCTCGAGGCGGCATATCATTCCTAGATTTAGGCGATACTTCTTCCTAAAACCTAGACACGCTAATTCTGTCACAATTAGACGCATCCGCATAAATCATCCTTTTTATTGATTATAATTCATCTTAGAAGGCAATAATGGTGATCTTATTGGATTCTAGCTCATAGAGACTTTACTAACTTACTGCTTAAACGTTTAAATTTTTATATAAGTTGTAATATTCACTGTCACAAACAACGCAATGGAATCATAAGCGTTCTTTGTTAGAATCTTTCAAGGTAACCTTGCTAGTCTAACTTATATCACTAAACTAAAGGCACTATCCAGAAATCGTAGTTAAGCTACAGGCCGATATCCATTAGACCAACGGATTTAGCAGGACTTAATATGTGCTATTAATTATCTCCACCTACTAAATTCCATAAGTGAGAACTATCCAAAATCTAGTTTAAGCACAGGCAAATCAAATATACGTATTGAACGCATATTTAACCGCATAAAAACGATTATCATGTGATAAACAAAATCAAGTATTAATGATAAATTAAAAAAAATACAAGATAACCAACAAGAGATTTGAAATCTTCATGAATATGGCAATACCTAAATTGTAATAGCCAATAACCATTTGAGCTGAAGTACAAACATCAAATCCGAATCAAACAAGGTAAACTAACCGAGTTAAACGAATGATACCAAAGATCGAACGATTATCAAGAATATATGGATTACAAGGGTTTCCCTATGGATTGAAGCACTTTGCTAGACTCACTTTTTTTGCTTCTATAATCTTTCTAAAAAACAACCTTGGTGGTTAAAAGCATCGAGAATATGATTTAGCACACTTAAAACGTGTTTTTTATTTTCAATTTAATAAGGCTGGAGTCGGTACGATACGGCGTATCCAAAGTCTTGGATACGGCGTATCAGGGGTTTCTTGGAGTAGGGACCACGTTTGATATCTTCTAGAATATATTATTTCCATAGCTTGAATACGGCGTATTGGTCTGTTCCTTGGATTACGGCGTATAGTGATCTTGTTTTCCTTCGTGTGTCTTAGTTGAAGTGTAGCACATATACGTCATATCTTCCTTGATGATTAAGTCGTATATGGTTGTCCAAATAGTAATCTTCAAATATAATCGTTTAAGCTCCAGAATGCTGTGCCTTTAGAGTAACTTTCACAAGTACTCCATAATGACTGCAATTCTCAAATATAAACGATTAAGTAATTTAATTCTTTGCAATAATTATACAAAATGGGATTAATTACATGGATAAATAGTCCTATAAAATAGAAAGACAGTATGTTGATGTTATCATAGACAAGACTATGTAACGTCACCTGTAGAAGTGCGATCCCTGGCGGTCCACAGATATATTTTGAGGGCCGCCCCCTAGGAAGACGCCCAATTTTGTCTTTATAGAGTTGTGGAAGGTTAAATTTGGTGTAGAAGCTTCTATTTTGGTGGGAAAACCATATTTGAATTTTTATAATTTAATAAAACATTTCTTTAATAAATAACAATATTTTTTATATTTTATTTTGTAAAAATACTTTTGTAGAAATGTAATGTTTAATAAAAACTATTTTCTTGATCACTAATCATGTTTAATGATTTTTTATACACGCCTTAAGTGATTTATTTCGAAATGAAGTTACGATTAATAACATGTAAAACTTTATTATTTATCATAGAAAGATTTTATACATTTATCACTTCAAAACGTAGAGAAGATACGAAAAATAAAATAAAAAACAATTTTTGACATAATTGAATAATATTACCAATGTTGGTTAATTTTAAAGTGACTGTTATGTTTTCCATGCAGGGACAGCAACACAACGTCCAATTGGTTGCACCTTCAGATCCAAACAACCGCCCAGTCATCCTGGATATCATCTAGTAAAATCTCAATCATTTATTATCTATCAACATCAACATTGGCTAATACGAGTTTTTCCCAATAGTAAGTCAATCGTTGATCGTACATCGTCACACAACAACCTAACCACATTTACAAAATCTAAATGGTAACAAGAACAAAACTGCATCTAGTGGTAAGAATTTTTCAACGCCTTTTTCAATGCCTTTTCTTATTCAACATTCATATATAGGGTTATACTAATTTTGTATACCTGTTGTTGTTTTCCAGGGGTGCCGCTTGACTACATCTACATAGGAAAATGTGCATGTTTATGTCGTCATTATGAGGAGTGTTGTTTAGAAATGCGAAAAAAATGTCAGGTCATCATGCGGACAGGAACCTGAATATACTAAATGCTGCCATGGTGGTCGCATCATCCTACGGGCACCGCCTGAGTATCCAGAATACATTAAAAACTTATACAAAGATCCCCATTTTATGGATAACATAAGAGCTTACAACCAAATGTTTAGCATGACATCACTTGGAGCCAATGTTTTGAATGAGCTAATAATAAATGGCAGAGGCCCTACGTCTTCAGAATATATGACAATTTACCATTGGATAGGATCGTTTGTTTCATATGAGGGTGATAGCGCCTAGATATTCTACAGACAATCACAAACAAGACCTGAGAAAGAAGTCGTGCTAACCGGATGGGCACATATCGGAGGTGAATCAGAAGGCCGGTTTAAAAATGGAGATTGTAAAAGGCCTCATAGATCTTTTAGATAATCACAATGCTTTTGTCCAACTGTTTCACACTGTCAGGGTGAAACAAATACATGGAAGTTGACATCCCAAAGTTTAATGTAAAATTATACAATGTCATAGGGAGTCGCCATATGAATTGCCAACAGCAAAAACTATCGAAGCATTAGTATTTGGCAGAACTTCAGTCATGGAAATTGAGTTTGACTTAATTATAAAAGAGCATTCACGTTTTCCACAGCGAGTGAACAAACTACATCCGTGCTACATGGCTCTACAGTTTTCGCTATTATTCATTTATGGTGAAGAAGGATACCAAAAAGACATGAAACTACTTAATGTTCCCATCCCGCCAATCTACAAAAGACTGATAACTAATGTAATAAATTTTACACTGAACCGCTTGAACCACTAATAGATTACTAACCCTCTCGTGGAGGGAAACTCTTCCAGCAATACGTGGTCATAGCATATTGCGCCATCGAACAAAGTCGCCTTGATTACATCCGACAAAAGCAAAATGAAATCAGAAATGAATACCTTTCAGGATTATACGACGCCATTATGCGAGGCGGCCGCGACTGTAGCGACCTGGGAACGCGAATAGTACTCGCTGCCTCTTTTACCGGCGGGCCAAGATACATGTACGCACACTACCTAGATACTCTTGCCATTTGTCGTGTGCACGGGACTCCCTCTTTTTTTATCACTTTCACATGCAATGCTAAGTGGCCAAAAATCCAAGAATACATGGCATCAATCCCTGAGTTAACAACTATGGATCGAGCGGATGTGGTGGACCTTTTTTTAAGCAAAAAGTTCATGACTACATAAAGTTTGTACGAAACACAAAACCTTTAGGCGATATAATTGCAGGTACACATGAAATTAATTTATACTCTTATAACTTTACACTTTCTTTGCTTCCATTCCTTGTTCTGAGAACATTTGTTTACATTTGCCTATAACATATGCAGTTATTTATACAATTGAATTTCAAAAGCGTGGGCTCCCACATTACCATTCATTGCTTTGGATAAGCGGATCTTCAATAATTCATAAAGATAGTGACGTTGATAGATATATGTCAGTAGAGTTACTAGATCCAGCACACGATCCAGACGGTTACAAAGTTATATTAGAATTAATGATGCACGACCCATGCCGTTTGGAAAATATGAGTGCGCCATGTATGAAAGATGGGAGCAAATGTAATCTCCATTTCCCAAAACTGTATTCTGATAGCACATACATCGACAAAGACAGTTATGTTCACTACCGGCGAAGGTCCACATGAGATGATACAGAAAGGCAAAATGTTCGACTCGAGAATAGTTATGTAGTCTCGTACAACAAAAATTTGTGCATGAGGTATTATGCACATATCAACGTCGAATATTGTGGATGGACGATGTTGATCAAGTGTCTATTTAAATATATTTCAAAAGGGACAGATCGCGTGGTTGCGAATGTAACAAAACCTATTGGGGATGGTGTATATACAAATAACACTCCCAATAAACAAATTAACGAAATAAAAAAACTTTGTAGAAGTGCAGTATATTGGTCCTCATGAAGCATGTTGGAGAATACCCTTTGATTTTCACCATACAATATCGATATCTCGTGACCGAAAAAAAAAAAAAAAAAAAAAAAAAAAAAAAAAAAAAAGCCTCGCTATGTATTTGGAAAACATGCAGCAAATAACATTTAGAAGCAAAGAAAAGCTCCAAGCAATCATCAACAACCCTACAAAAAAAACACTGACTGAATGGTTGGAGTATAACAAAAATCACACCGACAACTGGCATTTAACTTGTCTGAATTTCCCATCAGAATACGCTTGGCGTGTAACTGATAAATATTGGCAGCGAAGGCGTAATTTAAACAAACCCTTCATTGGCAGGCTAACATATATACATCTAAGTATTGGAGACCTATTTTATCAGTGAATGCTCCTATGAACTAGAAGGGTTGCAGATCCTTTTTAGAGATACCATAGGTGGAAGCGAAAACAATTATCCAACAAATAGAGCTGCATGTGTGATGGATGACTCACTAATGTGTTTGAAAAAGCTTTAAATTTATAAGACTAAATTTACTGAATATTAGACAAACCCAATGGGTAAAGTATATCCCCACTATATAGTAAAAGTATTTCAGTTAAGACCAAGTCATCCATGAGGGATTGATTATGTTCTTATAATCACTATAATCAAGACAATTATAATAACGTTTCAATACATAAAAACAAGTAATAGGGTATTTTTTAATTTGGAAAATGAATTCAATGATAAAGAGATATGACTAATCGGATGCTTCAAATAAGTCAGCATCGTTGGTAAAATAATGATCATACGGTATTATTCTTAACTTAAAAAAGGTTTTCTCATCAAAAAACATTTTCACAAATTAACTTGTTTTAACTCAAGACTCATATTTGTTTAACTTAATCAAATGTGTCACTCAGACAATCAAGTTACTGTTATATCAAATGTATTTTGTTTATCAATTAACGTAAGCGGATTTCTCCAACCAAACGATAAAGATCATAAAAAAAATCTTTAAAACTATAAAGTACACAATGGGTCTTACAAACCTAAACGTATATGCGTAATAATCAAGAGATTATAAACAAAGCTACGATCAAATACGATATATTGTCAACTATTAACTGAGATTAATAAAGATCGTAATTATAACCAAATGCCTTCTTTATTATATAACCATCATCGATTAAGTCATAAGAGGTTTAGCCTCTTATGGCAACGGAGTTCATAGTAACAAAGTAAAATAGAGAAATAAGATACATACGAAATTTGGATAGGTAATGAATCACAAGACAACCTGTTTACAAGTATCAAATCTTATTTAAAACCATGTATTAAACTAAATATTATGAAACCGTCTTTGTTCTTGCCGGAATTTTCCATTGAATGTCACGTTGAGTGATTCTTCGACTTTCCTAGTATGTTTGTTAAGGATGATGTAGGTTTTACTATTTTGCGAGTAACCTAAAAAGATACCACTGGTACAAAAACTGGATTCCGTCACACATGCTGTTTTTTAAATGGCCACACAGTCAGATATTTATGTGACTAAATGTACCAGGATAAAATAAACAGCCACACTTGAACTCATTTTGTGTGACCATTTCAGAATTTCATTGTCACACATTTGAATATTTATGTGACTAGAGGTAACTGGTAATTTTTTGTTGATTATTTAGTTACTTATAACTTGGGACGTGTGACAGATACAAATAAGTTTGAAACATTAGTCACACTATATATATACATATGTGACAAATATATGTCACACAATTGAACAGTGTGAC